>CAJNJA010014353.1:0-12241 GCA_905231915.1 Symbiodinium necroappetens | reverse complement strand
GGCTAGCATATATATATATATATGTATATATATATATATATATATATATAGTTATATATAGTTTGTCTATGCACAAACCCTATCACTCTTCACCCCGCAGACGCTGCACCCCGATATCCTGCGAAAGCAAAAGCCCCAGACCTGGCATCATGTCTTCCTCCCAACATACGGCCGGGCCGAGGCGGACGACGCGCAGCGTTTAAAATTACGTGTTTAGGGGCTTCTAACCGGCTGCTGGGGGTCTCTAAGAGGGATTTCATCGGTTTCCATATACGGCGGATTTTCTGGAGGACCACATGGCCCCTAAACGTCGGGGCTCAACGCGCCCTGCTGCCATGAATCCCTAATTGCGTTTGATAACACGTATTTGGTGTCGGACAACCAGCTTCGCCTCAGGAGCCCTGCTACGGGTTTCGGGTTTAGGGTTTAGGGTAAGTGTCGGTATAACGTCCGGGATTTGTCATAGTTGTATCAGGCTTACGTCAGGTTTTAGTTCTGATGTACTGTGTATGCCGCAAGTTTTCAAGAGATATCATGTACGGAGTACGGAAAGTTCCTGAATTAAAGGCTTTGGTTGGGAGTGATTGGAATGCAGGGATTCTAGATATGGGCTGTTATTTCGGGGTTTTAAATTTTTAGAGATATTTTGAGACATATATCTAGAGACTTTAGAAATACGGTTGATGATATAAATCCTGCATGCCCCATAATAAGGAATTTTCCATAATTCCCATAGTTTAGGGTCCTTAAGGTAATGCGAAGGATTTATATCATCAACAGTAGCAGCCTAAACCCTAAACCCCCTAAACCCTAAACCTTAAACCCAAAGCCCTAAGCCCTAAACCCAAAGCCCTAAACCCTAAGCCCTAAACCCTGAACCCTAACATGCAGGTTCAGATGTTTAGAGGGTTAGGAGAGTAGGACGCACCCGGAGGGCCTTAGAGGAGAAGTCTTCGGGCTTCAGAGGGAAGCGGAGGTGCCGATCCCAGCCACGGTTTAGGGTTTAGCGTTGAGGCCTATAGGGTTTGGGGTATAGGGCTGAGGGCTTAGGGTCTAGGGTTTAGGGCTTAGGGTTTGGGGTTTAGGGCTTCGGGATAGGGATCTGGGGCTTAGGGGCAAGGCGGTCGAAATTTGTGCGGTGGCAGTGCTGGCCATCATCACAACCACCCATACCTTAACCCACCAGAACCTGCTTGTTCGTAGGGGGGGTCCCTATAAATCCCATAGTAGGGTTGAAAATACGACCCTACAAAAATGTGGGTTTTGGTAGGCTTATGTACTCATAGCATACTCCAAGACAGACAGTGAAACCTCCCTGGACCCCGAAAGCCGCAGCCTGACGGGCACACTCTCCAACCCAAACACAAGCTTTTGCTTACAGCTCTCTGTTACTATATAGGCTCGACAGGTTCTACCTAAAACAGTTCTATAAGACATGGCATGTAAGACAATGGAGGGCTCTAGAGCTTCGGGTGCAGAGTTTAGGCAAAAAGGGGGTTGAGGGTCTTGGGATTTTTTTGATTTATCCGAAACCGTGGTTCTCCACCGGTTTAAAATATGGTTAATTAGGGTGTAAACAGGGCCCTTTGCCTCGTCATTGACTACGCAAAGGGTCCAGTACTCAAATAGTAGGGTTTAAGTGCCAAAAACCCATTCAGAGGGTACTATACCCTCTTTCTTACAACCCCAGCCCCTATCATTAGCAACCCTTGAAAGGCTCTCTTCCCGTCTGTCTTTTTCATTGACCTCTGACAAGGCCCGAAATCCGCAAACTCCAAGCCTGCTGGGTGTTTCTCCAGATGGGTAGCTCTCTAAATTGTTGTTTTTGGGGTTCCTTATTCCAAGGGTGCCATCTTATATGGGGGGGTCCTTAGAAGGGACCCTAATTAGAGAACTACCCACCAGATGATAAATCGTTGCAATCTACGGCCGCTGAAAGCCTTCCTCAACTCCTCCCAAGCCCTATGAAAAATGCATCCCAACCGCCTTATGTTAGTACCATAGGCGCCTTACAGTGTAGAATGCAGAACGCATTTTGGACTACACATGGCTATACTGTAGTCGAATACTGTATAGGCACTGCAAGCGAACATTGTTACGAATCTAGTCTACATTCCGCTGAAACGAGTATAAAGTAGAGCAGAAGCCAGAAAGTTAAAACCCACACAGGAAAAAAAAAACAACTACGTAAACCCTCAAAAAAGTCCAGAAAACCTAAACCCCAAACCCTTCAACCCTAAAACCCACCAAAAACAACGCGCAGAAAGAAACCCGTCCTTCGTGAAGTGACCTGGCGTGCGACACCGGGACGAAGTCCTCGTCATCATCGGCCTCTTCTGGTCTCCCCCAATACGAAAAATTAGAGTTTCGGGTTTCGAGCTTAGGGTTTTAGGGTTTAGGGTTTTAGGGTTTCGGGCTTAAGGTTTAGGGCTTTAGGGTTTAGGGTTTTAGGGTTTAGGGTTGTGAAAATTGGCATTTTTCTGAAATTAGTGTCCCTTTGATGGTCTTCAAAAACAAAGGTCACCGTACTATGTCGGGGCCGAAAAAGGGACCTTAATTTAGAAAACTACCCAACTTAGAGTTTCGGGCTTAGGGCTTTTTGTTGGTTTAGGGTCTTTTTGATAGAAATAGGGTTTAGGGCACCTTGTTTCTTTGATAAAATAATAACCCTAAGCGGCCCTAAACCCTAAACCGGGGGTTTAGGGCTAAGGCTTCAGTTCCTTTCAATGGCTCCGTTACGGGGCTTGGGGTATTGTCGGGGGCCTTAATAGTTGCAAAAAGACCTCGATAATTAGCAGGCCTTAATACCCTAAAGCTCTAAGGACTCATATTCTAAGGCTTTTGGGCCCAAAGACCATACTTTTTGGGGCTTTTGGGCTATGTTGAGCCTTGGGGTAATAGTTTGAAGCAGGGCTTTGGGATACTAGCCCTAAACCCTAAACCCTGTACACTCGGATATACTTGGAATAAGGACCCCCTAAGGAATAGTATTGGTAATTCTTCAGTGCTTCTAAAGAGCCCACACGCCGAAAGGCTACACGAAGAGACCACCCTGAATCCTACAACCTACCCCTGAATCCATCAGGGTAGTTCTCTAAATTCGGGTGCCTTTGAGGGTCCTTTTTATAAGGGTGCGGTACTATATTGGGGACCCAAAAGCGGACCCTGATTTCTAGAACGGCCCATCAACCTCGACCCCAATCCTAACCAACCCTAAACCCTAAGCCTTAAACCCTAAACCCAAAGCCCTAAGCCTCGCAAACCCTAAACCTCTAACAGAACACCCTACTCTAAACCCTAAACCCTAGACCCTGAACATAGGAACCACAATGGATACCATACTTAGTTGCTGAGTTCATAAGCACAAAAAAGTGTACACTTTCAGATATATAAGGGATCATCTTATCCCAAAAAGTTTAAAGTGTACTCATTCAGCTACTTGGTTTCCCAGTAGCCCCGTAGAAATAACTTAAGGGTGCCCTTTTTGTATTGGCTTTATTAAGGGAATCCAACAAGAAAAAAATTGCAAAAGGGTCTAAGTAAATGTTTCAGCAAACCCTAAACCCCTAAACCCCTAAACCCCAAACCCCTAAACCCTAAACCCCTAAACCCTAAACCCTAATCCCCTAAACCCTAAACCCCTAAAGCCCTAAAGCGGAACAACAAGGGATACTATATGTGTGGAAGACTCTCAGCTCTAGATTCCTGCCGGCCACAGCATCGGTGGGTTTGGGGCTCTAAAGGCATGCTGCTTCCTAGGGGACCACATGACCCTTATAAGTAGGGGCCCATGGTCTACGAACCTGAAGCCCTTTTAGGGCTCATTTCGTCCTCAAGGCTCTTGGCATGTACAGGGGTATAGGGGTTTAGGGCTTGGAGTCTAGGGGTTTAGGCTTTAAAGGGTTTAGGGCTCGACGTAGAGGGGATTCGGTATTATAGGGTTTGGGGCTTAGGGTATAGGGGTTTGGGGTTTCCAGGGTTTAGGGTTCAGGGGTTTAGCGGTTTTGGGCTTGGGCTGCTATCCTATCAATGATTCAGACCTCCACGCATTAATCGAAGGCTAGGTTTCCCTGTAGCCCCTTAGAAATAAGGGTGCCCTTTTTCCTACTGTTTGGTTGAAGAGGGGAACCCAAAAGGAAAAAGGGGCAAAAGGGTCCTACTGGGAAGCCTAGGAAGTAGCAGACCCAAGCCTTAAGCGCCTGAACCCTCAACATCCTAAAAACCCTAAAACCGCCAAACCCCCAAAACATTAATCGAAGATCTTTCGGGTCTGTATGGCCTCGTCTGCTACGACAGCCTTGTGGAACTCCTTCAAGACGTGATTCGAGCGCTTTACCTGAGCTGTCACTTGGCCCCGAGGTCTTGCAGTTGACAACCCCCTGTACAACAACACAGGCTACAACTCCAAAAATGTGAATACCCATAGGCTCCAAAGTAGTTCCTTTTTGTGGTTCATATTTAGGATCCTATAAGGTAATCCCCAAAAGGAACTACTATGGAGCCTATGGGTAGGCTCTCGGTAAGCCAGAAAGTCCGCAAGTCCTCACACCCAAATCTAAGAGTCTAAGAGCGTATCTGGACTCTGGCATGTCGCTTCTGCTTTGGATAAGGGTCCTTTTCGAACAGCTGAGTTCCCCAACAAAGCATCGCTACGGCTTAGGATCCAGGACAATTCTAGCACCCACTGAAAACACAGACACAAGGAACGCATAGGTTTTGGTAGGTCTAGGTAGGATGCAGTTGGCCCCGGAGTTATGACTTTGCCGGGACACAGGGCCTGAAAATCAATCTTAGGGGTTGCGTAAGGCTCCTTTTTTCTAAGGGGGTCTAAACTAAGCTGTACATGGGGGGCCCGCAATGAATCCGTAAACCCTAAACAGGGGCCCAACAGAATTTGGGGGCTGGGGATGAAGGGCTTCAGCTGTGGGAGGTCTTGGAGTTCGGGGTTTAGGGATTAGGGTTTAGGGTTCAGGATTTATAGGGTTTAGGTTTTAGCCAGTTTGGAGTTGAAGAAAAAGGTTGAAGGTTGGGGCGCTGGGTTCAATAAACAGTCTCTACCTGGACCTCAAAGAACCTACCCTTTTAGGGTTCTTTGTTATGATTTCCTTGTATAAGTCCTTAAACAGGTCGGTTCGTTCGGGTTAAGGCAGGGTTTATAGTGTTAGGGTTTAGGGAGCATGGGGCAACATGGCTGTTAGCGGGTGTATCCGGAGCAACACTGTAGTTTGTATGTATGGAGTTCGGAACAATTGGGGACATGATTCCGGGCACCCTTCATCTTTGTACTACATTCTGGTCTACCCCAAATCCTAATCTCGTGGAGCCCTCCTTTTCTGGCCGTTCTACGGCTAACGAAGGAACAGTGGCAAATCACCCACTTCGGCTTTCGGGGCTTCGGCTTGCCATTGCTGGGCTTTAAACCCAACTCAGGCACACCGCACGAACTGATAATTCGCATCGAACTCTTTAAGGAAACCCTTTACAGAGCCCTAAACCCTAAACCCTAAACTAGGCCCTAAAAGCTAAACCCTGAACCCCCACAGTGACTGGTGGATCCCAGCAGCCGTTTCCTTCATCGCGCCCGCAGCCTCCCACACCGCACCTGCCGCGGCCTCCACCGCACCGGCGGCCGCGCCCTGAGAGTTCGAACTCATAACGGGGTTTAGGGTTTAGGGTTTAGGGGTCTAGGGGTTTAGGGGTTTAGGGTTTAGGGGTTTAGGGGTTTAGGGGTCTAGGGTTTAGGGGTTTAGGGGTCTAGGGGTCTAGGGATTTCGGGGTTTAGGGTTTTGGGTTTCCAGAAGCTTTTCCAAACGATTTTCGCACAGTGTACGAGGGCTGCCGAAAGTGTTGACTATCATGGGGCTTCTATTCACAAAAAACCCGTACCAAAACATCATCGGGCTTCCAGCGAGTTTGTGTCTTCTGTAGCTTTACATGCAAAGCATTCGAGGAGACAGGGTCGGAAGTAAATTGCTTCTAGTGCCCTAAGGCTCAAAATAGCCCAAGAGCCCTAGAAAAGTACGGTCTTTGGGCCCAAAAGCCTTAGAACATGAGTCTTTAGAGCCTTAGAGGTAAGTAAATACTTGGGATCCATTGTGGGAGAGTGATGAGGTTTAGGACTCATTGAGCGCTCGGGGCTTCTCCGATTTTCTCCGATTTAGCACTATTGCTGGGGCTTGGGGTTTAGGGTTTTGGGGTTTAGGGCTTTATGGTTTTAGGGTTTTAGGGTGTAGGGTGTTAGGGTTTAGGGTTTTGGGGTTTAGGGTTTCGGGGTCTGGGGCTTGAGGTGTGGCCAGGAGTGCGCCCTTCGCCAAAAACCCGGAAAACACCAAACTCTGAGCCAAGAAAATCAACACTCGAAGCCCGCAAAAACCTGAATTCTAGGCCCTTAAGCATCTAAACTCTAAGCTGCTGAGCTAGCAATATCGGTTCTAAGCCATCGATGCACCGCCCGCAACCTGAGAACCCCGGACTTGTTGGAAGCTTTATCGGTTGCTTGAAAGAGGCTTGTAGGGTTTAAGATGGTTTAAGGCTTCTGCTAGTTTAGGGTGTCTAGAAGGTTTCTAGAAGGGTTCTGTAAGTCTGTAAGGGTTTAGAGCCTGAGGTCAGGCTTTAGTGAGCATGGCTCATCGGCTTGATATAGTAAGGGGCCCTTAGGTTTATCTGTCAATGATAAGACAACGATAGCAAGGAACCCTAGCGTTTAGAGAATAGTTCGTTAATTCTTTATCCAAACACCCCTAACTTCAAACCTTCATAGTCTTTAGGGGGAGCTCTAAACTAACCTTATAGACTCTAGACCCAAGAACCCAAAGTAACGCCTAACTAAACCCCTTAAGCCGTCGCAGGGCCCTAAACCCTAAACCCTTAAACCCTAAAAGTTCTATACTACAAATCATATGAATGTCCATAGAGCCCCTCCAGCGACTCCTAGTATCTCTTTAAAGGATATCCTGAAGGTAGCCCTTTAAGGAGACCCTTTAAAAAAGAAACCCGGAGGGGATTCCTTTAAAGGAACCCTAAACCCTAAACCCCTAAACCCCTAAACCCCTAAACCCTAAACCCTAAACTCCTAAACCCTAAACCCGATCCCTTTAAAGGAACCCTAAACCCTAAAACCCCTAAACCCCTAAACCCTAAACTCCTAAACCCTAGGCCCGATCCCTTTAAAGGAATTCTTCGGGGTAATGTAGGAGCCTTAATAATTAGAAATTGGGTTTTGGGTGGGTTCCTTACTATAATTATAGTATATTGGACCCCCCAACCCTATTCTAATTATTAAAAACCCTAAACCCCTAAACCCCTAAACCCTAAACTCCTAAACCCTAAACCCCATCCCTTTAAAGGAACCCTTAGGGTTTAAACCCCATACCTTTAAAGGAACCCTTAGGGTTCCTAAACCCGATCCCTTTAAAGGAACCCTTAGGGTTTCTTACCCGATCCCTTTAACGGAACCCCCCCGTAGGTAGGGTTTCTTCGCCGCGGTGCCACGGCGAAGTTGCCGGCGCCCAGAACGAAGTCCTCGGCCCTCGCCAGCCTCGGCAAACTTAGGGGTTTTGTAGGGTTTAGGGTTTTTTTCGGGTTTGGGGTTTAGGGTTTAGGGTTTTGGGTTTAGGGTTTTTTGGGGTTTAGGGTTTTGGGTTTTGGGTTTTTGGGGTTAGGGTTTAGGGTTTAGGGTTTTGGGTTTAGGGTTTAAGGTTTAGGGTTTTGGGGTTAGGGTTTAGGTTTAGGGTTTTGGGTTTAGGGTTTAAGGTTTTGGGTTTAGGGTTTACGGTTTTGGGTTTACATAGAGTTTAGGCGGGGCCGAAATCCTTCGAACAGGGCTCCTTTGAAAAGGCGCCCCTGGTAGGGGTTCTATATGGGATTTCGGGTTTAGGGTTTAGGGTTCTAGAAGGGACTTAGGGTTTAGGGTTCTATAAGGGACTTTAAAAGCGCCCCTGCCCTTACCGTCAAAGGACTAATAGATTAAGGCTTTTGGGCCCAAAGACCCTATTTTAGAAGGCTTTTGGGCTATTTTGATGCTAAGGGTTGTAGAGGTTCTATAAGGGACGTAGGGTGTCCTACCAAAGGCCTTTGGAGCTAGCATGGGGGGACTCTTGCGGGGTATGTTTTGGTGAGTTAGACTTTGGGGAACCCCTGGGGGCCAATGTTGGTGGCGACTTAGGCTTTTTTAAATAGAAGAGCCTTGTGCTTTGAATAAGGCTTCCGTACCCCTGGAAAGGTTTACTATAAGGGTTGAGTGATAGGGGGTCTAACATAGCACAACTTGGTTTCCCAGTAGCCACTTAGAGAAAAGGGTGCCCTTTTTCCTACTATTTGGTGTTAATAAGGGAACCAAGAAAAAGGACAAAAGGGTCCTACTGCGAAACCTAGACAACCTAAGATTTTTGAATATGAGAAACCTAAGGGAAGACGTCCCCAATACCCCAGAAAGATACAGGCTTAAACAATGTCTAGCCTTAGCTATCCCTTGTAGATCCAGAAGCCCTTGAATAGCTCCTATCAGGAGCCCTATTCCTGCATTTTTTCTCCTGTACCCGAGAGTTTAGGGTTTAGGGTTTCTTGAAGAAAACCTGTTCCCAGCGAGCCCAATACCCCTTAGTTAAGGAACACACCTTAAATCATCATATATTAAGTCCCCTATAAGATTTAAGGCATATTTCAATATTAAGGTGTATTGGGCTCTTTGGGTTTGATGGTTCCCCAAACCCTAAACCCTAAACCCTAAACCCTATAAACCCTAAACCCTAAACCCTAAACTCCTAAACCCTATAAACCCTAAACCCTAAACCCCTGTAGACCGGTTCAGCCAGGAGGCGTCGGCACCGAGGAGAGCAGTGGATTGTAGGCTCGCTCCCCTGAGGCGTTCGCGACCAGCGTCCTGGGATTCTCTGTGGGGGGCTCCTTTTTTAAGGGATCGGGTTTAGAAACCCTAAGGGTTCCTTTAAAGGTATGGGGTTTAAACCCTAAGGGTTCCTTTTTTAAGGGATCGGGTTTAGGGTTTAGGAGTTTAGGGTTTAGGGGTTTTAGGGTTTAGGAGTTAGGGGTTTTAGGGTTTAGGAGTTATATAGGGGTTTTAGGGTTTAGGGTTTAGGGTTTAGTATAATAAGAGGGGCCTGAATAACAAGGTTAGGGCTCGTTAGGGCTCGGGGTTTAGAGCATAATCTTGCTTGCTAGTACGACTGTTATGCACCATCTACAAACTCTTTTCAAAACAAATATGGGGGGCACTGAAAATTAGAATAGGTTTAGGGCGTACTAAGTATGGAATAAGTACATGAAAGTGAGGAGCCGTAAATACCTTCTACGGCTGTTGAATGCACTTCACAGGAGTGTTGAACTTAAGATCACTTTGGAAACGGCTTTGTGGTAGGGTTGCATAGGGATCGTAGAAGAACTGCACAAAGAAAGTGGCAGACTGTGTTAATGGCCTTAAACCCTCAACCTTGAACCACCCTAAACCCTAAACCCTAAACCCTAAAACCCTAAACCCTAAACCCTCAACCTTGAACCCGTGTTCATGCAACGCTTTTTGTAGGGTGGAAAGCCTGAGACCCCCCAACTCCAGGCCATGACTTCCCTGCTGAGTTCATAAGCACGAAAAACGGGTATAATACACATTCTATAAGGAAATCCTAAACCCTAAACCTTAAACCCGAAACCCTATATAATCCACTATTATAAGGGATCCTAAACCCTAAACCTTAAACCCGAAATCGCAAAAAATTATCCACAGAAGTTCAAAAACGTACTCCTTCAGATCCTAAGACGAGCCCACAGAGACCCAGAACCTGACACGTTTTGAAGCCCCTTAGGCTTTGCCCGCAGACTCCCCAGGGTTTTGGGTTTAGGGGTGGCCCACAGTAGGGTTGGGGTTTAGGGTTTAGGGTTTAGGGTATAGGGTTTAGGGTTTAGGGTTTAGGGTTTTAGGGTTTAGGGAGGTAGCATTTCTAGACTCTAGACCCCAAAGTGGGTAGTATTTTGTATGCTTGAAGTCTTAGAGCTCGGCCTTAGAAGCCCAAGCCCTCAAACTAGGAACAAAAGGGGCCTGGGTAATTTGAAACGGAAACTCCAGGTGGGGAGTTTAGGGTATTATAGGGCTTCTATAAGGCTTCTAGACCTTCTGATAAGGCTCCGAAAAAGGTAACGACCCACCTGAAAATGTCCTAGATAATTGGAAGAAGTCGGTGGGTTTTTGTAAAGTCTACTTCGATTAAGGAACCCGAAGAATACTGGGAACTCCTACCATGGAACCAAAGCAACAGGGTTTAAGGGTTTAGGGCTTCCCTGTAGCCCCTTAGAAATTTGGGTGCCCTTTTTCCTACTAGTTGTTTTGAAGAAGGGAACCCCCAAAAAGAAAAAATAGATGGCAAAAAAGGGCCCTACTGGGAAACCTAGACTTTTTCAGCCCTTCGAGCACCCTAGAACCCAGCAGATTCTAAAGGCTTTCCCTTTTTTTCCCCATAGTCACCCCCCCGGGGGACAGGTACCTATCAATCACAATTCCCAAGATAGTCCTGTAGCCCCACATCTTGCGCGATTGTAGCTCATCGTAGCTCATCACCCCTAAACCAAAAAGGCGCATAACTCTAAACCCCAAACTCTAAACCCTACAAACAAAAGGCCAGGGAGTTTGGGGATCCCCAAAGTGGCCTGCAAGACTACCATCCTAAACCCGAGTACTATAGGGGCCAATTAACATTGTTCGCTTTTTTGGCCCCATGTACTTAGGTTGAGGAACCCTAAGAAAAAACCATAGGTAACTATTTAGGCCCCTATAGCCAAGAGGGTCCACATATACTACTAGTGTGGACTTAAGTCCCCAAAACCATTATTCGGATGGTCTTTGGGGACCTAATTCCATAACAGTAGTATAGATGGACCCTCTGGGTTAAGCGCCCGAAAGATGTTCAAATCGTCCAGGCAACTACATGGTCAGGGTTTAGGGTTTACGGTTTAGGGTTTTGGTACCTGACTATACGATCTTGTAGACCCTTTGTCCAACACGGTTTTGGAGCTTCCAAACTCCAAACAACCCGAAATCCAAAACTAAACTCTACACCCGGTATTAAAAGAAACTACAGGTGGGGAGTTTAGGGTATCTTGAGCTTCTACAAGGCTTCTATTCTATAAGGTATATAGACCTTCTATAAGGCTCCTATAGCGGTAGCTACCCACCTGCAAATGTCCTAGACGGTAAGCCCGAAGGGCCCAAGACCCTAAAACCCTACACTCTATAACTACACTCTACACTCTATAAACCCTACGACGAAACCTAAACCCTGCACCCTAAACCCGAAAGCCTCAACCCTAAACCCCGAACACCCTAAACCCCTAAACCCTAAACCACTACAACCCTAAAGCCTCAACCCTAAACCCTGAAAGCCTCAACCAAACAACCCGTCTCCCGCCTGTTTGGCGGCAGGATAAACGTTCGACGATGGAGACGTTGAATCCGAGACCTGAAGCCGGGAAAAGCTTGAAAAAAACGAGTGCTGCTTTGGGGTTTGGAGTTTAGAATTTAGGATTTAGGGTTCAGGATTGAGGGTTTTGGGTTTTTCAAAGTTGGTTTTGTGGATTTGGGGTTTAAGGGGCTTAAGGGTTTGGGGTCGTTTCGCAGGCTCTTTCCTCTGCTTACAATCTTTGTCTGGGGTCTTGTATAGGGTTTTGATAGGGCTGCAGAGGGGTAGTTCTCTAAAAATTAGGGTCCCTGTTATTTAGGCCCCCAACATAATTCTCCACCCTTCTACAAGGACCCTAAAAGGGACCCTGATTCCAAGAACTACCCAAGTAGAGTTGTGCGTAGGATTTTTTCTTAGAGGGTCGGGGGACTTAGTAAGTACCTGTTTTATAGACGTATAAGTATCATAACCCCAATTAGGGTCCCTTTTAGGGCATGTATAACTCTACTTAGGACCTACTTACTGAGTCCCCCGACCCTCCACCCTCAACCCTAAACCCTAAACTTGCCTAAACCAGGGCTTAGGGCTTAGGGCTGGCTGCGGTTAGGGCCTAGGGTTGTTTAGGGCTTAGGGTTTGAGTTGTTTAGGGTTCAGGCTCTGGGGTTGTTTAGGGCTTAGGATTTAGGGCTGTCTGCGGTTTAGGGTCTAAGGTTGTTTAGGGTTTAGGGTTTCGGGTTGTCTAGGGTTCAGGCTCTATTCATAGGCTTCTTAGTAGTTCCTTTTTGGGATTACCTTATGTATAGGATTCTAAAGATAAGCCACAAAAAGGAATTACTTAG
>CAJNJA010014352.1:357-37872 GCA_905231915.1 Symbiodinium necroappetens | reverse complement strand
ACCGACGCACGTCTCGTTGGAAAGCTCTTGCCTCCCTGGCGACGGCAGCACAGCCGGGCCGGCTCGAAGCTGGCCTACAGACGCGAGGTTTTCACCGAGCTCGTGACACGCCAGAGCACTGGCGCAAGGGACTCAGGCATACCATCAAGCACAACTTCAGCAGCCTGTGCACTACTAGTATCTCCTGCTGAGCACACTCTCCCAACATGCGATTGCACGAGGCCAGCCATCGCCGACTCTTGACCCCTGGGAACTCTAGGCAACTGAACTCACAGATCTCCATCATACTTTCGAAACCTTCCATCTTGTAGCTTGGCCAGAAACATCAGAACCTATCCTTATCTGCAAGTCTTGAACTGACTCTTCACTTCCTTGGGTGCACCGATCGATCTGAGCCTTGCTGTGCTAGGAGCTTGGACCAGGACGGAGCCGAGGGCCTCCTGCGCTCTTCGGTTCTTCGGAGCTTCCGGGACAGATCAGGAGAGGGCATAGATATCCCAGAAAATATGCGCCCATACAGCAGGCGGTAGTCATAATATGGAAGTGCAGTATAGTATATAAGTATATAAGAGTATACTACAGCATAGTACAACACTACAATATACTATAGCATATTGATTATATTATGGGCGAGTGTCAGGGAATCTGAGACTTGAAAGGACAACCTTGCACGAGCTCCGAACCTGCTGCAACGGCATCTGTTGAAGCTGCCTGCCAAGAAGACAACGAGTGAGACAAGTGGACTTCCCACTGTAGCTGTCACTACTTCGCATCTTGAAGCCAGCATGTGTCCAGCGACACAGGACGTCAGGCAAGGCAGCACCCGCCTAGACTTCTATGCCAAGCTCTGCATTTTTTGCAACTCCACTCTAACTCTAAGACTCTACCAAAGTTATCCAAAACCTACATGACCTGTAGCCAGGTTGCCTCAAGCTTGCAATACTGCCTGGGAACAGCATCATCTCCGCATCATTGGCCTGTTGGTGCTTCGGGCCCACTTCTGCGAGACCAAGTTCCACGGAACTAAGGAAGAAAACGAGCCGTGCGAATCTGTGCAACCAGAGTTTGTGGACCCTCATGAAACTCGACATTGCTGCGAAGGCGTCCGAGCTACGCAGTGACACAACTTGTGACTTGGCACGTGCAGCACGGAGGAAGGGCGACCAGGCCTTGAGGCTGCTGATGTCCATGGCTTCCAGCGTCGCCACTCTAAACTCGGGACGCGAAAGGCAATACAGCAGGCTGCGCGGACTTCAGGACTCGACCCATTGCCCTGCATGGATGCAAGCCAGGCTGCATCCAACGCCTCGGCCGTGTTCTTCACAGCCAAGACTTCCTGACGACTTCGGTCGGGGAATGCTTGCAACGTGTGTAGGGTTTTCGGGGCGGCTTCTGGCCTTCCGACCCTCGAAGTCGAGTGCCTCTAACTTCGCCATTCGAGCCTGCCAAAGCTGCACAAGCTCGCAGGAAACATCCGGGAGGCGAGTCCCACCCCATGCAGATAGATCCTTCAGCTGATAGCCTCCAAAGCCTCGACTTGAGCCGCCGCGGGAGCCGCCTGTGGTGAGATGTCACGTTGTGAGAATGGATCCGCACCGACGCACGTCTCGTTGGAAAGCTTGCCTCCCTGGCCACGGCAGCACAGCCGGGCCGGCTCGAAGCTGGCCTACAGACGTGAGGTCTGCAAACGCCAAGCCCCGAGCATCGGCCTCGGACCTGGAAATATAAAGACATACTAAAGTTTACAAGAGAACCCAAAGCTAATCTTGAATCTAGAGAAGCCAGCTTGTGAGGAGGTGAGGGCCGATGTTGAAAATTGGCTCATGTCTAAAGCTGTCTCAAGCCAAGTCATGCCCTGGAATGCCCCTCTCAACGCCGACTGTCCACCTTGGCGTGGAAGGCGGTTGCACCACGATGGAGCCGATTGCTTCCCACTGGCACTCTCGCTCCTATGGCTCACCGGCATTTTTGGAGCTCGGGATTCAAGCTGAGATCTCTTCTGCTGAGTCGGGTCCTTTCGGCAGAGGTGGCGAAGCCTTGTGTAGCTACATGTCAACACTGCAGGATGGACTGAAACAAAAACGCACCGCCTTGACACGTCAGGGTTGCTAAGGACATGGCTCTTCCACGAACTGGACCTGAGGAGATTCAAGGATGCACGGAACGCCGCTGCGGGGGTCCCGGGAGCTGAGGTGGAGGCGCTGCGAAGTAGCAATGTAATCCTCCTCTCAGCCTGGTCTTGCCCATCCGATCAAATGCCGGAGCTTCCACTAGCCCAACGACGATCATTGACAGGGTAAAGTCTTGATCGCGCTAAGCTCGACAGGCGAGGAACAACACATGGGCTGTGGGCAAGGAGCTTTATTGAGCTTTCATCTGTGCAGTTGTTCTAGGACGCTGGGCGATCTTGTCATATTTTACCTTTCAGCTCGGTGCAGTCCCACCTCATGCAAACGGATTTCCAGTGCAGAAGTCAAGTCCTGAGCTGCGCAACAACCGAACTGCGACTGCTCAAACTTCACTGACGAGGATAGCGAGGCAGCTTTGAACGAGCTTGACGATGTCTTCCAACTTCTGGCCGCTGCGCAAATCTGCATCCCAAATTTATTCTAAATCCCGACCATGCAGACGGGGAACCATTGCTGTGACCTTTTCGGTGCAGCACCTGTGGGGCTCAGTTCCAGACTCGCTGCGTGCAGTTGCAGATGGCACTCCCAAGGATCCCACGAGTCGCAGATGAGACTCCGTGAGCTCCCTTGGTCGCGGCAGCTTCCAACATCAGCACGACGGAGCCGCTCACTCTGATGGTTGCAGATGCGGGCCTGACAACAGCCAGACGAGACGCAAATGAAACCTACCGTACACGATGAAGCGAAGCATTGATCCGTGGAAAGCTTATGTCGGGTGCACGGGCTGCTATAAAGCCTTGACCTTGACAGTGCAAAGTGAAGATGCTTATGATGAACCTTCCGAGCGCATATCCCGAGATCGAACTCTGAAGCAGAGAATCCTCTCAGTTCGAATCTGAAGCCTTTTACAAAGCTGAAGTGCCAAAGCTATCTTCTAAACAAGCCTCTTGCCGAATCTTGAAACCCCTCGGACAGACCTCCGACCATTTCCAGCCATTTTGCCGAAAATTCTGGGCCTCACGTGTAGGGTGCAGTCTCCCGGGACTCGTCGGGCGCGCGGCAGCTGAAAGGCAGCACAATCGGCCGACAAAACTGAAAGCTACTGGCTTCAGCTTGTTTTTGGCAGCTGGTCCTGCGGTGCACGGAACTGCATCAAACTGGCGAAAAGAATGCAGTCGGTTCCCCGCCTGTACTTCGGAGCTGCGCTGCCAGTGCGCAGCGCATGGCTCCAAAGCATGCAAGCTAGCACCGCATTGGTGTGCAAGCGGGTGTGGCTGAGATTGAGGGCTTTGCTCTAGGATGGCCCCACAGGGTTTCGTGGTCTTTCGTGCCCAGCAATTGCAAGCATCCTGAATCCTACGACCTTCGTAAGTCTAAGGCTGGCCTGGCCAAGCCTTCAACAGCAACCGCAATTGGGAGCAGGTGGCAGGAACCAGAGAGGCTGACAAGGACGAGGATCCGAAGCAGAGAAGCGGTGACGCACAGCCAGGAAAAATCCGCTGCTGCCGAATTAACGGGATTCAGGCCCATCCTTGATCGATATCCGCCAATCTTCGAGCAGCACTGACTCGAAAGCCTGGCGCCCCTGAGTTCATGCTACTGGCAGCAGCCAAGGCCACTGCCGATTGGCAAATTCACGCTCCCGCCGTGGATCTGTCTTCACCACAGCTGCAGGCAGTGTATTGCGATCCTGTCCGAAGTAAGGCATCCAAGCAAAGTCATGGATACATTCTGCCTCATGCCTCTTCCTTCTGACATAACACCGCATCTCTTGCAAGCCATGGAAGCAGCACCCGATACACCTATCCAAAGTTTGCAGAATCCAAAGTCAGCTTCACTCTGTCGGACAAGGCTCCGAACAACTTATGGAACGGAGTTCTACGCTGACTACTCAGTTCAGACATTTTCAGACACCAACACCTCGTCAGTTCAAAGGCTCATGTGTCTTGCCGCTCAGACTCAACTCCTTTGACACTCAAGCCTTTGTTCACTGACGAGCCTCAACCCGCAGTCCTACACCTGGATCCCTGCCTGGCGTCGCGGTGCTGCCGTTGCCGCAAACGCCGCCCTGCTACTTCGAGAAGGCCTGAGAGCTGCGTGAGCTGCATCGTCCGGGATTTGGCCAGTCAGCATCTTGGACTGCGGGCAATTGTTTTAGCAAAAACCTTGATTGAGTAGTCAACCCCCCAAGTCAGGGAAATCAGACCGCTTCCAGAGGTGGGCAGAAGTCTCCAAAGACTGCAGGCAACCGGCGGGGTTTCGCAACTTGGCTTTGCCATGCGAGGCCTCTGAGCACCTCAACCCTGAGGACCAGTGTTTCACTCAAAAACTATCCGATTCGCGTCGAGTGCCCAGTGACTGCAGGGACGTTTTTGAGGGACCCACGCTGGCCGCGGCTTTGCGTCTGGGTCCTCTGCATAGTCCTCGAGGAGTACCGCGCTGGGCTCTTCCTGTAGAAAGAAAGGGCCATCCGGTCAAGGGTTAGGACCGCGGCGAGGTTTCGAGTTGATTGAAAAGGATGACATCATATTGACAACGACAGTATGTAACTTACTGCCTGATCCTTCCGTCTACAGTACTGCACCAAACAGAGGCACCTGCACACTACGTGGAACTACTCGCCGATTGTGTACCAATTCTCAAGGCAGGCTTCCTGTGTCGAGCTCGCTACGGCAATCCTCGGTATCAATGTTGGTGGGCGCATCCAAACGGTCGAGTCCCAATCTCAAGTAGCCTGTCTTCTCTCAACAAGCTTTCTGCCGCCTCAGCTTGGCCTTCCTCGAGCCACTGAACACAGTGAGCATCTCAACTGAACCAGTTCTGATTCCTATGAAACCCTAAGCCCTAAACCCTATGATTCCTACAGGAAAAGTCACAACCCCTTCCTTCTGAATAATACAAAAATTGAACCCGCCTGGCCTTTGGCCCTGCAGCCCAGAAGGGCGGCATGGGGCTCCCAGGCAGGGTCAGAAGGACGTTTAGGAGAGCTGAGATGAAGAACCCTTCCTTCAAGGGATGCTTCTACCGAGTTGTTATCAGTTTTGAAGCCTTCTGGGAAGATTCAGGAATGCGACATGTTGTCAGGGTAGATCAGGCCTAATAACCCGCTTGTAAAGCTCCGGCGATCATCGTCACAAGGCACGGTTGACCGTCCTTCTGCTGAGGTGGTCCAGTGACGCAGGCAGATGACGGCTTGGTTGCGAAGATGTGCATCGGCCGCGACATTCAGACTGCTCCAAGGCCCGCAAATCTCAGGACTTCCTCTTCAAATAAAGGTACTTTAGCAACGTTGGCCGGCTTCGTGCTCACACAATTGGAAAGGCTTTTCAGCCCTCTCCTCTAGTTCGGCTTGAAATCAGAAATTCTTGGCCTATTCCAGTATGCCGTGATTCCAAATCCAAACTTCCATTCCAGTATTCCATAACTCCAACTCCAACAATCCGAAATCGGATCTTCCAACTATCATGTATCGGTTTAGCAAGTCAGTGCTAGTTTGAGAGCTGTGTCGCAGCCCTGCGGATCTTTTTTAGGCTTCCAGCACTCGTCGCCCTGTTGGCGTGAAGCTGTGTGTTCAGCTCCCTGGAAGCCACGTGACACTCGGGGTACCCGGAAAGAGGCCACATTGGGCCACATCCAGCCGGCGTAGACTATTTTGGGTTTCGTCTCGTTCGAGCCATCATTGTTCACTGTACGATGGCGAAGATGTGAAGTGGTTTTGCAACGGTCCAGTTTGGCCGACATTTACTCTTCGTTCCATTCCGGGAGTCATCTCACCATCAGCAGCACCTGGCATGGGAAAGTTTCGGAAGGAATGTGGATAGGATGGTTAAAACTTATACCTAATAGAAGGCATCTCCGGTTAGATGCAGCCGATCTACTAACAAAGGAACTCATGCATGAGCTGCGCTCCAGCCCTGGAAGATGCCTGTGATCCTGAAAGTACATAGTTGCGACACGCCTCTCAGCTGTATACGCTGTTATTTGAGGGCTATGGCCTGGTGCTTCTTCTGTGGAGGTTGTGCCATGGTGGGTTTGGGCCTCTGATTTGGGAAGAGTGTGAAGTGTGATGGCAGCCCCCCTCTGCTCCCTGCCTCTTCGCGATCTGGCGATGAAGTGCCTTTCATATACAGGCTTATTAAGTTGGGTCAAGGACTCATCCATCTTCGATGGCCTTCTGACGATGTTCGAAGGCGAGGAGGAGGGCGCTGAACCTCTGATGGCCGAACTCTTCGGGGCTGTCTAGTCGGGCCCGACAGACGGGCCCAAGGATTGGAGGAACCATACATGAATCACGCGCAGGCACGCAGTTTTCGACATCCAATGCCGACCCGTTCGAATCTTACGAACACAGCCTCGCCTTTTATTCATGAAGCTGAATGACCAAGCTCAATTCAATGTCAGCTACTGCTGGAGATACTAACCAGTCTCCCCAGCTTGCGGAGAGATGGAATCTTGGTAGCCTATCGTGAGGATCCTACCAGTATCTGATCTTCGTCTCCAAAAAAGGGATCCCCGTGTGTACCCAGGGCCACCCGAATGGATAAATGACATGGCTCGAAGTCTCTGAGTCGTTCTCCACGTCCTCACCGATGAGTCCATGAACAAATCTCGTCAACTACATCCACTTCACAAATGCAGCGCACTTCTGAACTGCTGGCATTGCGGCTCCTTGCAGCTGCAGAGGATATCCAATGTGTCAGGTGTTGATGCCTCTCAAAGGCAAGCTTCAACTTCTAGAAACGAGGAGCGGCGTAAAGATGGCATTGACTGTCGCATCCGTCGGGCAGTAGCGAAATTTACGTCTGTTCGCCGCTGCAGTCGAAAATGGAATCCTGGACTCCACTCCACCTCGATAAGGGCTTCTGCTGTCACGTAACCTGAGCTTCGCTTGCTCTGCACTAGCGAACCAGGCAAACGCCAGAAAATCAACACCTCTTCTGTGCTCCGTGACAGACAGGAACAGCTGCGCTTTTCTCGTTGCATACTTATATTCTGAACACCATGGAATCAACTTGAAGAACCGTTCTCTTCTCGGCGAGCGGCTCTTGTACAGCAAGGCGAGGTGAAGTGGCGTGACATCGCGCCAAAGCCAGGGCTCCTCCTGGGCACTAGCATAGTCTGAGAGCAACTGCAGTACTACAGGTATCAAAAAAGGAGCAATAAGAGAAAGCCAAAGAGGAATATGGAGCAGGCAGCGCCGATCGGCTACACCTCAGGGAGCAGGCTGGTTTGGCGGCGCCTCGTCCGAGCCTTTCTTGGAGTCGAGGGTTGCCCAAACATGGCGGCACACAGCGCCGAGCATCTCCTGCAACCGACACAAGAGACACGGGCTCCAGCTTGTGACTCTTCATGGGATGTCTGACTCATGGCCAGGGGCTCGATTTATACTTCTATCCTAGCCTCGTCTTTGGACAAGGATAATAAGATACAGGTCCTCAATATCCAGATCCTCCACTCGCTCAAGACTCCGAACATCTACCCCATGCATATCGGTGGAAGGGGAGATCCGGATGTCTGGTCAACCTGCAACCTGCAACCGAGGCTGAGCGGCGGGGGCTGGAAGGGGTCATGTACGGGCCTTCATACTTAGAGTAGGGGATTGGGGGTACATTGTAGCATGCAGTGTGCGCGCAGGGATGGCTTCTGTGCCCCATCCCATCCTTGTACTGCGGTGCCCGCTTCTCTCCAGGGAAGACAAACAGCACCTTTATCAGGAATGGACCAAAAAAATAGGTGCGACATGACATTGGCTGGGGGAGACCAGGCAAGTCTATGCCTAAAGCCTTGCTTGGTGTGCACCACATCCCAAAAGACACACAGTTTCGAGCTTGACACGGTCTTGTTACTGATACTCCGATATTTCGCGCACGCACACACACGGCATTCATCAGCATTCCTACCGGGAGTGTCTCTTGAGGACAAAATCACGTCAGCATTTTGCATGCCATCCAGGGAGCATCACCACTCGCCTCTCCCAACAGTGCCGAAGCAGTGGCCTTCCGGACTCGACTGCAGAGATCCGATGGTTTTGAAGAGACGTGAAGGTGCAGGTGACGTTGGATCCCTTCTGCGGCAGAGAGGTTCAAGCTTCCGGTCTAGACGCCCGACCTGCCTTCTGATCCAGCAAGGAGCATAAATGCAATGGAGTCAAACCTCCCGGGCTTCCGTCAGAAACCAGCGACTTCTGGTTGAAACTCAGAGGAAACACCAAATAGTACTGCTTTGCTATTGAACTCTGATCCTCGAGCAATGGGGTGGAAGGGATTCCTGCCAGTCCATGCACATACCGAGCGGATACCTAGATGAACCTGGAGCGCTTGAACTCCGGCCAGCGCCTCTGAAACAGTTGTCCGTCACCGAGTAGTGCCATGGAGCCTGTCTGACGAGAGTCTGCTGCCAAGCGCAGCGGCTCAGAGGTAAATGGCAAACTGGCTGCACGGCGGCACTGACCAAAAAGGTCGGTCAGGTGGCCTCGATGGCAACATGGTCGACCGGCTGCAGAAGGTTGGCACCGAGCCTGTCCACGATTTCGTCGACGTGCCGCCCCATGCGCGCCCCGGTAGTTGATGCTCGAATGCTTGAGTCTGGGATGTTGGGTTCGTGTTGAAGGGCTTGTGAGTCGTCGCGACGCCCTAAGTGAGTGTTCTTCTCAAGGTAGGCTGAGACTGTCTAACGCAGCGACGGATGCTGCATTATGAAGCCGGTGCCCCGAGTCAGACTGGATTCTCAAGCCCTGGAAACCTTCTACCCACAGAAGACAGAATTGGACCGCATTTAGGAATACAAATCCGTAGCGACCCGTCCCACCCGAAAACAACAAGCCCACACTATTTATGTGCCACGTGGGGTGCCTCACCAACAGCAGGGCCACATCGCTCCTTCCCAGCAGCAGCGCCAGATGAAGAGGTGCCAGACCTGATGGCAGTTGAGAAGAACAGCTTCAGAGTTTGTGGTTGTGCCAATGACGCAGTCTGCAGGTGTCGCGCAAGCATTACTCACACCAGAGAATTGTTTGTGTATGGTTTCAACGACTTTCCTGCTCTTCCGAGTGCCACTGCCCTCCCAGGCCCACAGCGGATCCGTCAACGTCCGTTCCTCCACCTGATCCACCGGAGCAGCTTTTCATGTCTGAAAGATACAGTTACTCAGTTACTCTGCCGCGCGGTATGGTCTTCATTGCATCAAGCTCGCCAGCTCAGAGGTCTCTGCACCCAACCACATGGCTTGGCCTAGTCAAGCACCTCAGTTTAGGCCTCAAAAAAAGGAACTCTACCTTCACTCTCGCTGCACGGCCTTCCAAGGAAAGAAAGGCGGCGTGATGTCTGGAGTCAAAGCTGCTGCGTAGTTCCTTGATCACAGGAGTCTGATCTTCTCTGGTCTAATGTCTGCCAACGCCGTGAGATCTCTGAGAGCTTCTGAGTGGTGCTGCAAATTTGGCAAGTCCAATCCCCGACAGCCAGCTAGGTTAGTTAGGCTCGCGTATTTGGCCCATTTGGGGAATGCACTGAACATGCGAGTTTTTGCACGAGCTCACTCTTAAGTATTAAAGTCGGTTAGTCAAAGATACTGGAGACTACTCCTTTTCCACTCAATTTCATGCACTTCCCAGCACGCATGTGTGTGTGTGTGTGTGCGTGCGTGTGTGTGTCTCCTGAACTTTTGGACGCATTGCGACACAAATTACGGCTCGTTCATGCATGATGGTAGTTGAATGCCGTCTTGGTGGACGTGCACATGGATGCTCTGGTAGTCGGATGGGGGTTTGGGTGGACGAAAAACATTGGATGACGAAAATGCATGAAAGCATGGGGCAATCTCTGTGGGCGCCCCATCGAGTATTTGTGCTCCAAGGCTTGTCCATGACTGCACTCCTCCTGGTGCAAGTCTTCGGGCAGAACCTACCATGGGCTCAGGACCGCAAAACCTTGGCCTTAGACCCTAAATGCTGAGCTCGTAAACCCAAAACTCCTCAGCATCCCTCAGCCCTGGGTTAGAAATCCTGAACACCCTAAAGCCATGGGCCCAGTGACACGTCTGGCAGGAGCCCCTCGTCGCGCAGATCCCGCAGCATTTCCAGAGATGCACATCGCACACACAGGAGTGCCAGGTCCTGAAGCGAGCTCGTTGCAAATTTGGTACTTGAAGGATCATGGGAGTTACTAACTATAAAGCTTCAAACAAGGTAACTGTAGTTGCAAATACTTGTGCTTCTACCCTCAGTTAAGGTACTTTGAACCTTACTTGCTAGCTTCCATGATCCTCCAAGCAGGGTCCTTACTATACAAGGAGCCCTAAGCAATCATTGGGGTACCTGCTGATCAGACTCCCCGCTTTCGGGGTTTAGAGTTCAGGCTTTGGAGGATTGCAGCCTGACCCTGGACCCTGAAACACTCTGATGGGCCCCGGGAACTGAGCGAAGTGTTCAGCTAACTCGAAGTGCACTGCAGAAGCCGACGGGTCCATCTCCAAGCCGCAAAGCTTGGGATTCTCCATGGGGTCCAAGAGCACCTGCAGGGCTTCCATGAAGCGAAGGCGCTAACTTGTAAGCAAAGCTTCGCAGCCTCATTGGAGTCGCTTTTTTGCAAGGGGCCTCCGTGACGAAGCCCTCCAGCTTGGCGCCGGCTTTGAGCAGTGCCTGCCTCCACAAGCTGGCCGGGGCACATCCAGGAGGCCCAAACGAGGTTGGAAGATCAGTTCTGGAGTGCCAAAGCCTATCCCCGTCGCCACAGAGAGGAAAATCGCAGAGCTACAGTAACGCTGAAAGGAAGTGCTGGCTTGGAACATTCTGGCAAGTTGCAGTGCCCACATCTGGTCCAGAATCACTGCAAGGTGCACCTGAGCATGTGGACGGGTCCTTTGGAACTAGTGATTTGGGGGTCTCGTCGGCTCTCGAGCTCCACGCCAATAGCTACATGACCCTTTACTATCTTGCACCGTCCACGATGGGAGCTTTTAACCAATTTCCACCATGTCTGCTCTGTAGCCGAGGGCGCCGGGCGAATGCCTTCGAAGGCGGTTCGCCCACCACAGAAGGCCTCCACCAACCTTTCACGAAGCTGGCCGAGACATGCAAAACCCTAAGCCATCCTAGGCCCTAAACTCTAAACATCCCTAAACCCTAAACCGTGATGGGTAGGCTCTTGTTTCGCTCCTGGATCAGCGATGGGCAAGTATGTCAATGCAAAAGCCGAGATGTTGCCTGACACCAGGGCCGTGACCCTGCAATCAGGCCACCGAAGCGCACTGCTGAGATGCAAAAAATCATAAACACACCAAAAGAACCAGAGGCAGCGATTGTGGGATGTTGCAGCACACATTCGAAGAACTTAGATGTTCGGATGTCCATTGCAGGGATGCAGCTGCAGCCCCTGCCTCCGGAAAGACTCTCAACGAATGAAACCATCGAAGAAAATGGACGCACGAATGGAAGTACCATTCCGCTTGCTACAGTACTGCATGTACTGTCCGGGCTAAAGCTCCCTGGCTAATTACCATGCTCTACATCTGTTGCACGAACTGCTCAAGCTCAATTCTTGTCCAAGTTGGTTGCGGCGCCTTCAAGGATTGGATCTTTGCCTGCACCTGAAGGCAGCGTCTTGCCAAGGCTTCCTCCTGAGTTGCGAGGAGCTCCTCAAGACCATCGAGGTCCGCCAAACCTTCATCAACGAGTCGTTGCAAAGCATCCAGTTCCGAATCGCTTTCTCCAGTGGTCTCATCGCCGACGAGAGTGCTAGTGGGAGTCTGTGTCGCATTACTGCCACTTTCATCCTGACCCTCTGGACATGTTCGGCCCACACAGCGAACTTGCATGGATCTCATCCGACTGGATGTCCCAAACACTTGGAAATCAAGTGGCCTGCCAAAGACTTTTGAAATCTCCGACACATGAGGCTCCTTGACGTTCTGTTGGGCAGCCTGCATCCTCAACCACTCTGTAAATGGCCGTCGAACACGAGGTTCCAGATAGTCCACAAAGGACAGAACGTCACCCTCATCTGAGAAGTTCAGCGTTGCAGTCTTGACTGCAAGCCTGCTGGTCGAAACGTCTACATCTAGGACAAGCTTCGCGAATTCGGGCAGGTCCCTCACAGTCGAGCACGAAACATCGCTGCCTGTCACAGTCCTGGACAAACAAGTGCTCGTACTCTGAATGTCGGGAACAGCCGGAAGCGCATCGAGGCCTGTGGGCATGTTGTCCGATGTGTCCACACGCAAGTGGCTGCTGACTTCTCGCAGCACCAGCAAATGATTATCTTTGCCGGCTGGAGAGTGGAACACGTCAACCTCAATACGCTGGTCGGCCGCATCTCGCATGGAGAGACGGATAGCGGCCGCTGGTGATACCTGGCTCCTTGCACAAGACTTCTCGAGGAAAGTCTTGAACTTGAGTCGTTCTTCTTCGTCGTGCAGAAAACTGAGAAATGACAACACCTGCAAAGCCTTGACATCTGAAGCATCCATGCGCAGAATGTCACAGAACTTCGCACTGGGGTCAAGCATTAACAGCTTGGAGTCGAGCATGACTTGTGCATCGGAAAGGGCCGTTAGCACCCGAAGCATGGCACACTCGCGGACAGTGCTATGTTGCCAGAAGTGGAGAGCAGATGCGGCAGCAAAGGCCGCAAAGAATGTCGCAGCATCCAAGATCAAGGCAAGCACCAAAGAATCGAAGCTGGAACTCTTAAGCCGTCCAGGCCCCGCAGGCTGTGCTGCCCAGGTGGACACGTGACAGCAGGCTGCCGTCCCAGTGCTCACCAGGCTTAACAGTACAGTGCTCTTGTAGTCCAGGAGCATTGCGCTGCAAGGAACAATCACGAGGCTCAAACACGTTGGGCCGAGAACATCTCCATCACTGCCACATGGAAGGACCATGCTGACCATGCATGTGATCACCAAAAGATGCCAAAATAATCCGACACTGCATGCTCTCCAACATGTCCTTTCGACATGCCCGGACAACCATGCGCATGACAAGTGCAGTGCCAGCAGACCCCAAGCGACTGGTGCACCGGCAATCTTCCCGGCTGCGCCGCCAGACGTCCAGACCAATACTCCAATCACCATCACAACGATGAAGAGGAGTCCATCGAAAAAAGGACCAGCGGCAATTCGCAGGAGTGAAAGACATGCTGAGCTTGCATTAAGGTCAGCCTCTGCTGCTTCCGCCCTGTTGCTCTTCAAACGCATGCTCAAGTGCAGCAGGACAGCGCAGCTGGCTGCCACGAGAAAGGCCACCACGGTGAAGCTGAACTCCATCGCACAGGGTTTTTCGGGTTGCACGGTCTTGCCGCGGATGCAACCTACGTCGTGAAACTACCTTGAACCAGCCTGGAGCCCGGTCCCCTTCCCCTCCCATGCCGCCCTACCTATTGGGCCGCTGACTCCCTACGTCCTGCCACTAGCAAGCTTTAGGGGCTACAGGCTTTGGGGTGTCGGGGGCCTTAGCTTTGTTTAAAGTCTTCAGGAACTAGGACTTGTTGCAGGCCGCTCTGGAGAGTCACAGACGACAGATGATCACAAAGCCTGGGGCCCTCCCTTCCTATCAACCCGAAAGCCTTTCTGTCGTTGCCGGCGAGGACAGCGGCTTGCCTGCCCAAAGCAAAGCAAGAAAATGCCTGGGCACGCATTCCTTCTGAAACGAGTGGCAAGGAGGCGAGAGGCCGGGGCAGCCCAGGGGGAGATGTCTCGGTTCCTAGCCGAGAAAGGGGGGGGCATCCTGGCCTTCCAAGAGCTCCTTCGCCTCCTCCCCGGACGTCGGCCAGGCAAAGGCCTGAACGGAGCCCGACATCCCCTCACTTTCACCCAGGGACACGAAGAGGTAGGAAGCCTTGAAAAGGAGCCCATAAGGCCCTGTAGGCCCTTTCTGGCCTTGTTGAGGTCCGTCCGCTGCTCCAGCAAGGCCTGCAAGGCCTCGGCTCCCTGGAGGATGGCCTCCACCCAGTCCTTGCAGAGGAGAAGAGTTCGGAGCTCGATCCAGGCCCGCTTCGGTGACCCCTCGGTGAGATGTCGGCTGTGCTCTCAGCTTTCAAGGTTTACATCTTTGTTACAGTCAAACCATCTCAAAACAGAGCCCCCCAAAAGAGCGGGGGAACCAAAGATGAAGTGCCGTTGAATCTACCGCCGGCCCCGCCCCCCGGCCCTTTCAGAGCCTGGCCTGGAGGCCGATAGGCGAGGAGCCTCCGAACATCTCCCGCAAAGGCCGTCGCTGAAGGGCTGCCTCCATGCGTTTCACGGAGACCAGGGAGGGGGAAGCTGTTGCTGCTTTTTTTTTGTTGGGGGGGGGGTGGGGGGACCTTTTTGGCTCCTCTGGGCGGAGGTGCTTCTAGAGGCTCAGGGAGGTTTAGGGAGACCACTAGAGTGAAGCGCCCTACTTCGCCAAACCCACGTGAAGGCGGGAGAGCCGTTCCCCCATCAGCCTCACGGATGGTGTCGGTGACTTCTGCGCCGCAGTCAATGCAGCGCGTGCAGCCCTGGGTCAGATCGCTCAGGGATGTTCTGGCACTGCCCGCAAAATTAAAAGCTCTCGAACACACTCACTCACTCGCTCACTCCCACACCCACACACACACACACCCACCCCAACACCAACCAAGAGCCCATCAGAACTCAGGGCGCCGTGCTTTGGCATCTTCCATGAGCACGGCCAAGTGGAGCGGGGTGACCTGCCGTACGAAAAGGAACCCTGAAGCTTGGTGCATCCGTATTCAGACTCAGCAGCTTCGGTTTTAATAAACCATCCTAAACCCTCAGTTCCCTGACGCTACACTGGAGGCCAAAGTCCAAAGCATCTTCAGGCTAGGGTGGGCCTTGCACGGGTGAGCGGTGAGCTTGGATCTCTGGGCCCCGCGTGCCCGGTGGTACTTTGTGGCACGGGAGGACCTACAAAGAGCTGCGAGACGGCGAGGAGTGGGAGTATGTGGGAGTTCACGTCCCTTTCCCCAAGCACTATCGCCTGCGTGGTCGTTCCATCGGGAAGTCGCTGCTGGGCCATGGCCTTGACTCGAGCTCCGGAGCATGTGACAGTTCCCCAAGGCTGTTGTGGACAGTAGCCTCGCGAAAGAAGACTGTTTGATGCTACAGGATGCACATCCAATTAGCCAAGACCAGACCCGGGCTTTCTGGTACTGCAAAATCCCTCGAGCGGCCAACGCACCGACTAAGAGCCACAGAAAAGAAACAACACAAGAAGGAGGCCTCGAGCCGGCAGCCCATCTGCTGAAGAGGTTCCACCAGATCCTGGGGCTCGGGGCTCATTCATTCCATGCTCAGACGTCACAATCTTGAGGGCTCCAATGCTCAGCGTATCCTAACCTCCCGAAGAGCCGAGCAGCGAAGCTCCGGCTCAGGACGACGAGGTGAAGCAAGCTCAATCCAGTCCACTCCTCCAAAGGCCTTCGGAGCTCGGGCATCAGCTTGGAGGGCGCTGGGCCACAAAGTTTACTCAGCGCAGAAGCCGAGCGGCTCTTGGTCGGCATCGCCGCCAGAGTCGAAGACTTTTGCGGAACCTGAGAAGTTTGCAGCAGGCATCTGTTGGGAGCATGCAACAGCGAAAGGGCTCGGCCGTTGCTCAAGAGCCCATGTCCATAATTGAATCTCTTCCGCTCCAGGCTGCCGCTTTCGCCGGCTCGCCTTTCGTGTGCAGGAAAGGCACATGTGAGATCAGGGCTGATGTCGAAGAAGAGCAGCTGCTCGACCATGACCAAGTCGCTGCGCAGCACGGCCTCGGCGGAAGTAGGACTGTAATTACACGACTCCAAAGCACGGGTCAAAGGGGCTAAACTGAATACGCTTTGCTTCTGCCAGCAGGACCGCCAAGTTGCGAGTTGTACCGCTTGGGCCTGTAGCACCATCATTCGCCTTCCAGTTTGGATTGCAGCTTGGAGCATATGTTCCCGAGACATGTACACGCCATGCTGTACTTCACTCACTCAAGTTCTCGTCTCGTGGACCCTTGCCTGTCGTCCATGGCCAGCACTCGTCGCATGCTCCGGGTAGCATCGGCACCGGCGTAGAGCCTGGATTGCTGCAAGTTCACGGAGCTGCTAAACTACCAGTTTCTCAGCGATCACCTTTTCCATCGG
The DNA here is from genome assembly GCA_905231915.1 of Symbiodinium necroappetens. Taxonomy (NCBI): domain Eukaryota; class Dinophyceae; order Suessiales; family Symbiodiniaceae; genus Symbiodinium; species Symbiodinium necroappetens. Next base: position 21,662 of record CAJNJA010014352.1, on the reverse strand, counting down.
CGTCTGCAGAGAAACTTTGAGAGACACAGCAAGCACTGGCTTTGCTTGAACTTTGAAGCTCTTATGTAGTTATCTAAGCATAGAAGCGCGGAACCCAAACCAAGTCAGGATTGCATGCAGACTGGGAGGTCAGCATGGAAAGATTGTTGAAGCAGATTCCGAGGCACAGAAGCCGAACTGCTTCGCAGCGGCCCGCCTGTGCTGAACAATGCGGGTGGTGTTTGCAGTGACGCTGGCAGAGCTGCAGCTCGAAACCACACTTTTCAGTGGGCGCCCAAAGCTAAGCCGAAGTCGAAGTGCCTGGGCAGCAAAAAGCAGCGCCGTAGGGGGCTCCTCGTTCCGTCCTTCCACATGCAAGGGCGCCGCTACAATCAATGCTGGTGACTAGTGCCTTTCCCGGCCAGGCCCCCGATGGATCCTGAGCTCTGTGAGCTTTCTGGGTCGGGCTCGGCGATCGGGAAGTCGATGTCGCTGGCACATCGGTATGCCACCTGAGGCGCCAAGGCGTCCCCCGGCTCAGCTGTGTTTGCTGTTGCCAGTTATTGCTCCTCGCAGGACCAGCCAGGTCGCATCATGGTCGCGCCGCAAAGCGGACACAACCTCAAGCTGCAAGGCGACATGGTTCTTGTCCGCTTTGCCACCTCCCTCGCTGACGCTCCTAGCAAGCCGGGGTACCTCCAGGAACTCGTTGAGTTCGTGAGCTAGGCCAGCCGAGCGAATGATCAGCTGAACCTGAAACGGGACAGGACAGAGGTTGATCCCCAAAACCTCTCAGCGCCATACTTGGCAACAATGCCCCCTGAAAGCCTCTATAGTCTATATGGCTATGTATCCTGCTACTGCTACTACTACTACTACGACGACGACTACTACTACTTCTTTCTGATAACCCAAAGCATAGACACCTCATTTCAGCCGCCTCTTCCCTCAGGAGCACGTCCAAGCGCTCCTCCGTGGCGTGTTGATTGCCCAGCAGCCTGCCAAAGAGTCGATGCTTTAGAGTTGGGAGTTCTGGGGTGTAGGGCCTAGGTTTAGATCAGAGTGCATCTGGGCTGTCTCTTGAACTTTCAGCAAGGTGGTGCCATGAGGAGCCATGTGCCAGCCTTGGAAGAAGTAATCCAGGAATTTCACCACCTGCGGCACGGTGTTCGAGCCGAGGTCAGAGTCAGTCTTACACTCAACCGCAACTTTGGGATCGTGGAGCCTTTGTGAACAAAAGCAAATTCCAGAGTTCAACCTGTACGTCTTCAGCTGGTGGCTACGCGAAGGGTCGGGAGATTTAGTATGTAGTGATTTTTATAGAGCTATAAGTGCCATAGTCCCAATTAAGATCCCACTTCTCGCACTTAGAACTCTGCATATTCTTTCCTCTTACCCTCAAGTACTTGCCACCCAGCTTTTTTACTGCATCTGAAGCAGCACCAACAACCTGTTTGGCGGTGCATACAATTTCATGTGCAACACATGACACGAGTCGGAAGTGAAGTGTCCGAACAGTACCTCAACAAACGCAAAGCCTCGTCTTTGGAGGCAGCAGGAGCTGAGTCGAAGCCCTCTTCGCATCAGAAGCCGGTAGACCTCCGTGCGTAGTGGAACAAGGGGCTGTTGCAGTTCGGCGCCGCGAGACAACAGTTTTTCAGGTGTCGCTCCAACCTCCTCACTGTAGATGTCCTTGGCCACCAAAACCTAGGTCGCATGAGTAGCTTCAGGCGCCGGGGAGGTCTGGAACAGTGAAGACGCTCTTCTGAAAGCGCTGACATGACTTCGTTGCTCAACTTAGGAAGTGGGCGTGAAGCGCGTGGAGGCCCATCAAAGTGTGCGCCAGCGTCTCTCCTTCGCCATCCACCGCTGAGGCCTAAGCAGAGCGAACTCTGGCAAAGAGCTCCATGATGAGTTAGAAGGCTATTTATGACAAGCTCAAGCGCCTCGGCCTCTGCGAAAAGATCGCCTGGAGGCTGCAGACGGAAGCTCTTGGCGAGCGTACACGCACAGGCGCACACAGACGCACGAACAAACTCACAGACACTTCTCTGCAGTGTCACCATATATATCCTGTCCGAAGATGTGCTTGAACGAACGTCTTCAAATCCGAAAAAGAAAGCAGTTTAAAGCCCCTCCATATGACAGAGGAGTCCACGTGCTCCGCTTCCGGCCTCCAGCTGCTAAGAGCGCTTCCAGCACCGTGGCATCGCCACGCAGTGCAGCGCCGTGAAGTGGGGAGCAGACAAGGCCTCTCGGGGTACCGTGTTTGGGGTTGGGGCCGGGCTGTGCTTCGGGTGCTTGGGCCTGGGATTTGTTGGGGTTCATGGAAGGCTTCAGCTGCCGTCTCTTGAGGCGGCTAAAATCTGGGCAACAAGCCCTGAACCCCTGAACTCCCAAGCCCGTACACACCCCTGAAGTCCCAAAACCCCAAACTCCCCCACACCCAGACAATGGAATGTAGCATATTCCATTATCCTGTATCCTAGCATAAGGTCAGAATTTAATCAATCTACATAATATTGGTACATATAATACTCTAGTACCTGCGTAGTAAGGAGGAATCTTACTTGGTTACTTGGTATCACACTTGTCCAATATCGGGCAGTCTCGTGCAAAGTCGAGTCTTGCTTTGTCTGTCACACACGTGTGGATCACAGCGGATCGGCTGGAAATCATCGCCTGTCCCTCGAGGATCCTCGAGGTCATGTTTGACTCAAGAAGCCTGGAAACCATCCCTCCACTTTAGCTTCCCGAAATCTCTCAACGGCAAACCCTTGAAGTCCCAAGGAGAATTTACGAATACCTCATACCGCACCAGCGTAATCTTGCAACGAGTATTGTCGCAGCTGAAAGCTTTTGAGACTGAAAGAGTGGGCCTGCGTAGAAGCATTGTACGTTGGGATCAGCACCGGCTGCCACCAGCTGTGGCCTGATGTCTATGAAATCAACGTTTCTTCTTGGCTTTGAGGCACAGGCGGTTTGCATACAGCAGTCAGGGTTCCTAAGGGGTAGATTGTAAGCTTTATATGAAGGCTTCCGGCGTCACCTAGTACTTCCAATCCGTCAGCGAAAGCGAAGGCAAAAGACCACGGCAATCAGTGCGACAGGAACCGACCACACGTATTGCTCTTGCCGACACTCTGTACTGCCCGAACTGTACCGCACTATACCATACTATGGCAGGCAGCGGTCAGCAAGGGTTCACGGGCTCTTGAAACCGGGAGGATGGTTTCATCCAGGATGCAGAAGCAACTTGCTTGAGTTTCCAATTCCAAACCGAGGCCGTCACAACTGATCCTCAAGCCGCAGCAGGGAGGCGACGAACCTCGAGAGACTGCAATGGAGAGATCTGAGGCTTGTCCGACGAAGGGCACTGCGAACTATGAGAGTTGCTGATATTGGCTGGTTGGTCTCGTGAGCCACAGTTCGAAGCATGTGGTGCAAGAGCTGTAACAACGGTTGGCAACCAAAGCACCTGCCGACAGCAGCAAGCATGGAAAGAAGTGGCACGATTAGTGGTCAGCGCCCCGATCCTACCGGGAGCCAGTCGACCTCGACTGGTGGAGAGTGGTTGGATAGTGAATGATAGTGCAAGGAAGCAGCAATGGCGTCAGGAAGACGCCCTCCCAGTCGATGCTGGCTTCATTGATGCCACTGCTCCTCAGAAGGAAGCGCATGTCAACAGGCAACGCTTCCAACACGTCGCTCGACACGAAGAGCAGTCTGTGTGTGTGTGTGCGCGTGTGACTACACGCGTGACAATGCTGAGGGATGTGGGATGACCATGTGTCGGATCGAAGAGCAGAATTCAATCTCTGCCTAGTGCAGTGTCTTCAGCAGCATCATTGAGAAACCGTCAGGATCCCTCTCCCTGGACCTGGCTTGTTTTGCAGCCTGGGGGCTCGTGATCTTGTGACAGGAGCTCCGTCAGCGGCTGGAAATCACTGTCGGGCACAGCGTCTCACACCGTTGAGTTAGAACTGTTGACTCCCCCACTCCGCTCAGCTTCGTTCACTGGCAAGCACAAGAGAAGAGACCCCTCACGCTCACTCTGCCCTCTTGCTGTTGTCGCCTGTGGAGGCAGACTTGCAGGAACGCAGTTTTCCACTGATCAGCGGCCATGCACGCGAACCGGATCCGGGCCAGTACTGCGCTTGGTGCCATGTGCTGCTGCTTCTTTGTCAAGGCTGCTGCATGCTGCCGTAGCAACGTCTTGTTGGAAGCCGGCATCTTGACAATTGGTCTTCAGCTGCAGCGTGTGGTGATGATGGCTGCTGGTGACATTCCCCTGAATGGAGCCACAGGTTGTCGGGAATGGGCACGGGCAATCAAAGTCACATCGTCAGTGCATGTGCCGATCAGCTTCAGCTGGAGCCCAAGAGCTGAAAGTCAAGATCTCCCAACTCTGCCTTTTTGTTGTGCTACCTCCCGGAAGTCCGCGGTCTTTGCTGCACCACACGCCGGAGGTGCACACTGGGGTCCTGAGGTTTGCTGCAGTACGACAAAGATTTCGAGCCACGCCGCTCTTATTCAGGACTTAAGGCTAAGGGCCTGTCGAAGCAATCCGGAACAATGCCAGGAGCGGCCTTTACAGTTTGCCTCTGCTGTGTGGCACTGCGTTTCCTTCTCGGTCTGTACTTTCGCAAGTGACTTGGGGGAAGCAGGACTATGTCGAAAGTGCCGCAACTCTTTTCCATACTTGTCTGCTCACACGCTATCGCTCCCCAAGTCCTGGCCCCAGCCTCGTAATCCCCAAGCCTGCCATAACCCTAAAGGTGGGTAAAAACCCTACAAGCCCGAAATCCAAGCTCGAAGCCCCGAACCCCTCAATCTACAGACCCTGACTCTCAAGCCCAACGCCAGGCCAAAGCGCAAGAACGGCATGGCAAAACATGCAGGTTCATGGTAAGCCTTGCGCTGAGCGGTAACCAAGTGCCCACGGCACTGAGCTACACTGGTGAACCATGAACCCCTAGCTTGAAACTTAACCTAGAGCTCAACCCCAAACCCTAAGCCGCGCCCTAACAGCATTGCGATGGACCAACTACAGCACTCTTTCCAGTCCCGAAGCTGCCAAAGGCGCAGTCCTTCACTGATCAGCAGCCATGCGCGCAAAAATGCATTTGCGGAGCCAAGTGCCCTTGTGCTGCTTCTTTGCCAATGCTGGTACATGCTGTGTTGACTTGCGACTGGCCGCGGGCTTGATTGGCCTTAGTTGCAGCGGGCCGTGATGAGGAATTGAGGGATCTCGTCTGCTGGAGCCACAGTCGACCGGGCACGGTGCATCCCACAGTGAGATCGTGGGCTAAAGGCCAAGCCCTCCCAAACCTGCCACTTTCTACCTCCTGGGAGTCCGCGGTCTTTGCCGCATCGCGCGCCGGAGCTGCACACTGGAGTCCTGAGTACGGCTGTTAGCTGCAATGCATCAACAAAGATTTCGAGGCAAAGCCGCTCTTATTCCGGACTTAAGGCGCGGGACTGCCGAAGCAAGAAAGCAGGGAAGATGTCAGGAGCAGGCGACAGTTTTAATTCTGTGTCATCGCACTGCCTTTGCTTCTTTCCTTCTTGGTGGTTTGGGTATCAGGACCATCCATCAGAACATGGGGACGAATCGAAAGTGCGTTTGTAAACTGCGGGAACACGGCCGTCGCCTCGACGCTGTCGTTCGATGCCTCCAGGACAAAGGCAAAGGTCTCGTTCTGCTCGGCCAACAGAGCCTTGGCCTCCATTGTGCCACGTGGTAATATAGCAGCTTGAAGCAGCTGTAGTAAGACTGAACAAGGGACGATAAAGGGACGTCATTACATATCTGTACAATGAAATACTATTCATGGTTCCGACCACTACGTACATATATCAGGCTTTAGACGGGGGTGGCGAGTGGACCTGCGCATTGTACGCATAAAGAGATGCACTCAGCACGAGGGCCACACTGGCACAAACCTGCTGTGAATCCGTCGGCAAAACGAACCACTTAGGAAGCCCTTGTACATAGCATTCCCGCCATGGACGGGAGTTGCACAGCCAAGGCCCATAAATTCCAGAAACCTACACTCGATCTCGAGATCGATGGTCGGAGACGGCCTCCTGCCGAGGACTTTGCACAGCAGGATCGTGAAGATGAGAGTCTGTGCCGAGGTCGAAGGCCTTGGCTCGCACGTGCTGAATCAACTTCAGAATCTTTGGCCTAGCCGCATATTGGGCATGTTGCCGATCCTTATATGCTGTAATTGATCTGCATGGAAACTGCAACAAGCTGAGAAGTTAGCCTCAGTGCTCCTTGACTTCCGGCTCTCTGCCGGCGCCAGGCTGCCTGGTGTCGGAAGGAGCTGACAAAGAAGGATCACCACACGACGGGGCTGAGCAGTGCTACTATGGAAGCAAAGATAACGCTCATGCTCCATGCTCGTGAGAACTTGGGATGCCAGACCCAAGGCACAATCGCCCAGAAAGCTGCCAGTCGCCTTCACGGCTCTCGGGTTCCGATATCTCACGTGGGCTCACCGGGTCCAGGGACTCTGTGAAGCTGAGATCCTTCGCCAAAGCTCGAAAGTGCCGGGTTTTAAAAAACTCAAAGCCCGGAGGGCCCTAGTGTGATCAGTTTGTAATAATACTGCTGTATGCTTTGCTACCATCATTGTCACGAAAATCTAGCAACACTAGCTCGTAATTTTTACTGTTCGAATAGAGTTGTGTGGAGGGATAGTTTCTCATTATAAGAACACCCTTTGCGTATCAGGCGGAGGCCCGACACTGTGGAGCTGTTTGGCTCGTGCACGGAACCAAGCTCAACCATGCTGAGATATGCAGATTGACATACTCCACTGCCGCCAAAGCTCCGGCGGCACCTTGTCAAACTCCTTCCTGCGCAGCGGGTGGGTGCCAACGAAACGGCTTCCATGTGATGCGTGTCTCATGTGCCCTTCACGGTGTTCTTCATGACCCCTCCATGCGGCCTCGAGGCAGCGCGCAGTGCTCGCGCGCAACGCCTCCCAGGCGAGACAAGTTGCGTGCGCGGTGGCTCACAGCATCCGCCCTGCGCCTTTCAATAGACTCGCAGCGTGCGCGGAAGAAGTCGGTCTCTCTTTCCACCTCCAAGCGCAACCAAGCCCTCGACATGTCTCAATGCCATGAAGATGAGTTACAAAGCACTTTTTCAAAACCTCTGCGAACTAGCCTGTGCCTCGCTGTCGGTGCTGTCCTCCAAGTCCTGCTTGAAACCAAGTCCTAACCTAGAGACTATGTAGAGACTATGTTGTAGAGTTTTGGAGGTCTCGGACTTGCCATGCCTCCCATGATCCCACTCAAATTCACTATGCTGCCCCCTCTTGTCCGGAACGTCGTCCGTCCAGTGTTGAGTTAGCCAGCCATACCAAGCTCTCCCGAGTGGAGATGGACACTTTTCAGGATTTCCTGCTTGTCGCGATAGCCTGGCCTTCCGAAACACTTTCACTTTCACGGCGCACCTGGAGGTCAAAGCCGGCTGCCTGCATCGCTCGCAGCTCGGCAGACAACCTCACAGCTTATCATGTGTCAGGGACATCTGGAGGCTGTCTTGTGGAGAGAGACACATAAAAAAGAAGAGAGAGACAGAGGGGGAGAAAGCACAACAAGGTGCCTCGAAACCTCACCGGAGGAGTGCTCGCATAGCCGGCGAAGGGACTGGGTCTCCTGCAACCTGCGATGGCGCAGAAACTGGCGCATCAGAGCCAGTTTGAAATATGGATTTGGCATGAACACCTCCAATTCAGCGTAACTTCCCAGCGCGAAACCCCCGCATGAGCTGCTCGAACCCCCAAACTTGTCAGCTGTCCTGACATCCTAGAACCAACGGTCTGCACATGACTAGCAGTAACGAGTTAGGAATGATAATGCGAACCGGAATAGCGCTAGCAACAGCACTGGTCACGAGACGTCGTAGTAAGAATCGTCAAAGACAGATAGCCATGCGATTTCAATTCTAACCAACTAACCGAACACTATTTCAAGCAACCCTAAACCCTAAACCCCTAAACCCCTAAACCCCTAAGCCCCTAAACCCCTAAACCCCTAAGCCCCTTTTAGGCCCCTTACCTGCCCATCCGAAATGAAGGAACGTCCCCGGGGCCTCGCCGCCGACTCTGCCGCCGCGGCTTCGCTCCTCGAGGCCCCGGCGCTGTGGCGCTGGGCCGCGGCGGCTTCCGCTCTGCGGAGGCTCCGGACCTCTTGGGGGGGGGGGGGGCCCTTTTTTGATATAAGGCTTAATGAAGGCTTTAAGGCTTTAGAGTTCTGAGAATTAGGGTTTACATAGGGGTCTATAGGGTTCAGGGGGGCGAAGGGCGTGCACGTAGTCACCGGCCGTGTGCCGTGTGCCCCGCATCTTCCTGTGTTTCGAAGTGGCTTTCCACGATTTCGTGTCAGGTTTGTAGGGGATGGGCTTAGTATGGATGTGAGTAAACGGCATGTTTCTTCTCTCTGTCAGATGCCACACGGGTCAGCCTGCATGTTAAGTTGCGAGTTGCCAAATCGTTTCGATTCAAGGGTGTGGCGAAGATGTTGAAGACAACGGATGTCAGATTGACCTCATGAAGTGTTATCACTTGTAGTCCGTTTGGATCTGAATGAGAAATCAGGACAAGTAATGCTAGACAAAGACAGTAGTCAGTAGTTGGACTCCAAGCCTGGAAGCGAGAGAATCCGAGAGAACACCTTCTATCAGGGAAAATATGGTGTGAACAAGTAGTGATGGAAGCAAGCCAATGCTTCTCACACCATCATAAAATCATAGAGTAGTGCTCATTTCGCGGACACTGTGTCTTCAGGGGATGAAGAGCGCCCTGGGGCCTTTGTTCCGGGTATATGAGCTTGGAGTGCGCTTTGTTCGCAGTGTGCGTCCTATGGTGGCCAGCTCAACTTCGTGCGTAGGTCACATCCCCAGCGCGGAGGCGAAAAAACCCCGAAACATACTGGCAACCAAGTCCCAAACCTGATACAGGCACAACAACCCGCTGCCCTCATCCCCGACCTCCTCTTCCTGTTGTGCGGTCAGCATCGCAACTTCGTTTTCCTGGCTTGTGAATTGTCAAGTCGGCCGTTCCGAGTCTTGTACCCTCTAACAGCTATAAGATACCCAAAGCCCCAAAGCCAGGTCTCTGAAACCGCATAATCAGGCGGCAGGACCCGTTTTTTCATGGACGAACGAGACATCATGGCGGACAGGCACATGGCTGACTTCCTAGCTGATTCATCCTTCCCCCGAACTTATACCCAAGCCTCTTTCAGAGGACTTCCTGACCCCAGTTCTACAGCTCGCAAGCCCCTCAAGGCTTGCCGGGCCCACAGTTGCAGCAGCGACTGCCTGGAGCTCTGCCTGGTAGACACGACTCATATTTGTGGTTCGAGCTTTGAAGTTTTGAACAGCGGCATGGCGAGGAATGTATATGCGGATCTTGTGGCTATTGCTGAGAGCTCGATTCAGGAGGATGGTTGAACATAGGCTTGGAGTTTGGGTTTGGACCCAACTTGCGCAGTATCGATGCTTGAGGTCAGCCCTGCAGCTGGTCAGCCAGTGATGTGGCCTGCATCTCGTGGACAAAAGCCTCGCGCTCCTGCCACAACACGACTGGAAGCTGTCTTGCACGAGACGAGTCCTGCATGCAATCGTAGACACCCGTGCCATGAAGCTCTGCTGCGCAGCTCGGGAAGACTGCTCAAACTCCTTGGCCTGATGCATCCTGAGGCCTGAGCCTCTCAGCCCCAATGATTCTCCCTTCAGAAGTTTGGAGCAAGCTTTCCGGATTCTCGCCTTGGTGTGCCGCTGTTCGATCTCGCGCTTCTCAGTTGTGCACCTGGAATAAAGCCGAGCTGTGCTGAGCTGGACCCCGACAGGCCACGACTGAGCTTGCCACGAAGATCCCCGAGAAGTACATCTTGTACAGTGAGTAACTAAGAGATGCAGCACATACACAGGATATGATACAATGGACACAGTTGATATACTTGCACACATACTCATTATAACCTTCTTCGTACATACATAATCTTGTATATATATATATGTATACATATGTACACATGTGTTTTAGTAGCATATGACTGATATACATTTACATACACACATACCTACCTACCTACCTACCTAGCTACCTACCTACCTACCCACCCACCCACCCACCCACCCACCCACCTACATACATACATAGATACATAGATACATAGATACATAGATACATACATACATACATACATGCATACGTACATACATATAGATGTATATACATACAGATAGATCGATAGATAGAAAAATAGATAATGATAGATAGATAGATAGGTAGATAGATAGATAGCTAGATCGATAGATAGATAGATGGATGGATGGAGACATATACACATGTACACACATCCATCCATTCATGCATGCATGCTTGCATACATACATACATACATACATACATACAGATGTATACACGTGTATATACATATATATATATATGGGCACACTTGTTTATGGCACATTCCATGTTCAAGCATGATTTTACCTATAGAGCCTTATAGAGCTGTGGAAACCCGGCCTCTGCCTCGCCGCCTCCAGCTTGGAGCGCAGTTGCAGCTCACGGCGTCGGGCGGCGACGGACTTTGCGGCCAGCTCCTGGAACAGAGGACAGAGCCCGGCTCGAGGTTTGCTCGAGTCCCTTAGAGGGTTTGCAGACTTTGAGGGGCTGAGGATGTTGAGGATCCCGTCACACAACTGCAGCCCATGCACGGCACGCCACACTCCAGATTCCGGATGGCTGCTATCATGTCGTTGCCGTGTTAACTCGGGAATGAAGCAGTCTTGGAACTTGCCGACCTGTCGCTGAGAAGCTCCGCGCTCCCAAATGTCCCGACAAGGCCTCCGCATCTTCGCGGTGCTGCCGCAGCTCGGCCGAGAGGCTCGCCCTCTCGGCCTCGAGCACACCTGGCACACAGGCACGGCTTTCGAATTTAAGGATGTGGAGCTTAGCATGTGCTGGTAGAAGGCTTGGGAGGTTTTCAGCTGAGGGTGTCCAATCTCTGTCACGGATCTTAGAAAAAGCCATGGCTCAACCTTTGGCCGTACGGCTGGACAGCGTAACGGTAGTCGGGGACTGTGCCTGCTCCAGTGTCCTTGGACGGATTGGATGCGGACGGCCCCCACAAGAATGAAAACAACACGGACGTGACGGTAAATTGCATTAGCACTGCATTAGCAGTTCCTGTTGGCGCTCCCCGTGTGGCTTCTCTGCCCGCCTTCCCAGGTTCCCTCTCCCTCCTCTTTTTGGAAGCAGTGCGGACAGCGCAATTTGGTTTGGAGCCTTGTCGCTGGCGCAGCAGATCCACATCGTCGAAAGTGGCGCCCAATGGGTGGCGCTTCTGCTGCAAACCTCGGCCAGGATGCCAACTGTGGAAGCGAGAAAAAAGCACAGTCGCAACTTGGATGTGTTCCCGCGGTGCTTTAACATGGCGTTTTTTTGCGGGATTGTTGCAAGGCTTTGGACTCGTACTTTTGCTTACGACTAAGAGGGCTTGCCATGAGCTGGCCATATCTAGCTTATCTAGTGAATCTAGTGAGTTCATATACTTCATATACACTGCTCGGGACACCAAGTCATGAATGGCTTCGCACGCATCGGCCTGTGCCTCATGTAGTCATGCTCTTCGTGTTTGCTCGGCCGTGAGGGCAAACTACAACTATCGCTTCGAAAGGCGGCGTTTCCCGCACGGTCTCTGGTGCCTTGTGCCAGGAAAACCCACGACAGTACCAATAATAATATAAGTCTAGGAACAAGGTGAACAGGCTTTTCAAAGCGGCCAGCGGTAACGACAACAGTACGGCAAGAGGTACTATCTGCAGCGATGTGATCGTCCTGATCATTGTTTTTCACCTCATGACAGAAACACATGTGCAGTTGTTCTGTTGCTTCGTGGTATTTTCGATGCTGCTGAAAGTTGCCACTGCCCTTTTCCTATGTCATTAGATTAGTAGTGCTAGTACCAATCAGTATGCTAAACTAGGATTATGCCATATCCATGATTGGCAATGACTCCCTACTCTTGAACACTCTAAACCCTGAACATTCGTTAGTTTATAAGCAGCTCTGAACCTAAACCCTAAACCCGAAGTTCGTTACATTAGGAGCATCTCTAAACCCTAAACCCTAAACTTTAGGAACCCCAAAAGCCTAAATGTTCGTTATTTTCAGAGCAGTCCTACTCAATTCCGAAACATTGGTTACTTCGGTTTACGGTTTAGGCTCACCCTAAACGAAATTCTAAACCCTAAACCCCTAAAACCCTAAAGCCCATAACCCTAAAACCTTAAATCCTCAAGACCCCAAACCCCTAAACCCCTCCTAAACCGAGAGAGACAAAGAAGTGCCAGGCCGCGATCCAGCTCGGCCTCTGCGGCCTTCGGAGATGGGGCACCAAAGATAACTTTAGGGTATATAGGGTTTAGGGCATTTAGGGTTTAGGTAGGGTTTAGGGATTAAAGGAAACTACAAGGTGGGGAGTTCAGGGTATTTAGGGCTTCTATGAGGTTTCTATAAGGTATATAGACCTTCTATAAGGCTTCTTTCAGGGTAACTGCCCACCTGAAAATGTCCTAGCTTCTGCCAGGATACTGGACAAGTAAGCTCTATAATATATACTGAACCCCTGAAACCCCTAACCTAACCCTAAAAGGAGATTGAGAAGAAGTAAGGCTTTAGTTTCAGGGTTCTGGGGTTCATATTTGAGCTTTTTTTTATTGTTTCTTCTTCCTCTTCTTGGAGCCTGGAGACTGTCTCGATTATTTCGAGAAATAGCAGAACGACAAGCTTCCTAACAGTTTTGAAGCCGGGAGGGCTGCTGCTCCTGTTCGTGCATTCCGAAGAGGTTTTCGGGTTAAGGATTCAGTTCAGGGTCAGGATATACGTAAGATTCAGGGTTGTGGATTCAATTTCGGGTTTAGGACGTAAGGCCCAAGCCGCATACCACTCCTATTTGGTGGTCTTTACGGATGTACCACCGTAGATACACAGCCAAATCGGCAAGCATGGTAGGACGAGAGAGAGTGAGAGAGAGTGAGAGAGAGAGAGAGAGAGAAAGTGCGAGCGAGTGAGTGAGTGAGCGAGCGAGTGAGGAGTGAGAGTAGAGGGAGAGAGTTACAATACAAACAAAATTATTATAGTCTAGCCAGTTCCTCTGTTGGAAGTAGACTGACCGGCAGAAAGTGCAGCTGAAACAGCTTGTCATGCATGATGCTGCGCTGCTGAGGGCTTCGGGAATTCAGCAGAGCTCGAAGCTCTGGAAGGCAGCTGCAAAAAACTCTCAGCAATAGCAGCTTGACCTGAACAGACCTTTCCAGGGCAATGGGTAAGACCGCTTTTTTCCCGCCTTAGAATGCCCTAAACCCTAAACCCCCAAACCCCCAAACCCCTAAACCCTAAACCCTAAACCCCTAAACCCCTAAACCCCTAAACCCCTAAACCCCACCCTTAGCTGTCCGCCCCGGGCCTCGGCCCGGATCACCGCCGCGTCGCTCTCGCGCTGCGCTGTCAGGGCGGCGCGCTGCAGCCGGGCGCAGAGGCGCTCGGCGTTGGTTACCCGGGCCTGTGAGAAGGATTCAATTATATCATTTTTTCACCTATTATGAAAATACAGTATAATGCAATGTAATATATCATCTAATATAATACAAATACAACATAATATCATATCATATGTGATATCACATATATATATATGTATATATTTTAATATATAATAAATCATATATAACATACATAATACATAACATATAATATAGCATACTATAATAATATAAAAGTTGCTGCCTGCTCTATGACACTTATAGCATCAATCCGAATGAGCATGCGAGCAACAAGCGGCAATTCCACAACAAGTGCGCGTTTTTTTTGACTACTCCCGCCTCTGAAGTCTGTGTTACTTCGATTGTTTTGTTTGCCGTAAAGCAAGAGACGCAAGAGATGTCTGACCGGGGTGGTTGACGCTTCTGCGCGGACGTCCATACGAATCATGCGAATGCCGACATTCAATATCCTGGAAATCCACCCTTCGGTCGAATGTTGCCCGCCAAGCTGCAACATGAAGCCACGGCCATGACACTTGCAACGGAGGAACACAGTCAGCTGTGAAGTTTTCCCGACATGACATGTCAGTGGCATGAATCATGAATGAAGGGCGGCCTGCGCGTCCTCAATGAACCGCTCATTCTGCTTCAGCTGCAGTTGAAATCTCAGCAGCATGTTGTACCAACAGACATGCAGGTGAGCACACTTGCACGCGATTTTGTGATTTTGTACGGCCAAGAAGCACGGACACCGTTTCCAGCAAAGTCTGCAGGTGGTTCCCCTGCTCGAGGCATGTCTGATGATTTCGGGCATGTAGAAGGCTGCGCACAAAACCGCCGCTTTCGGTTCACTGCAGCGGACTGCAAGAAGCTCGGAGCACCGACAAGCAGAGGCAGGTTAAGTCGGGCAATGTTCGCGAGGCAAGAGAAAAGCTTCATCACCACCGACAGTTAAAGGCACCCGAAAGTGCCCGAGTTCGACTCCTGACAATCAAAGAGCTGTGCCACTTCATCTCAGAGTATCAAGCTCTCGATACATGGACATTAGAAGAGAATTTCGATGTGCTGTATAGCAAGTGTAAATAGAAAAGAGAACCCCCCAGGAACATCATTGAGATTTTTTTCAGGGTGCCCTGCTTGGATCTTGGCACTGCCGGCTCTTGGGAGGATTGAAGGCGGCCGGGAAGACAAGGCCTCGAATCCTAGAAATGTAGGCTTGGACCACTTCTCGATGAAACTTCTACGGGCCCTCAAAGAAGTCAGAGGAGCAGTAGTAGGCTCCAGGAAACTCCGAGTAGAACTCATCTTCAACCCACTGCCCTGCATGGCCTCGCCGCCCATGCCAAAGGCCGATGGCAGCGATGCTCTCCGGCAGTCTAAATGCATGTCCATTTCTGACGACCTGAATGTGGGTATCTCTGCTACATCTGAGGACACCCTTCCAGCAATGATGTGGGGTACGACACCGCCTCTTCCACGTGGCCATGCAGCCGCTAGGATGCTCGGACCGAATTGCAAGCAAAGACTGGCAAAGGTCAACACACTTCGAGTGCACTCCAAGCTGGGTCACGAAATTGATGTCTTTTTTGTTATTGGTCTTATCATTACTATGCATAAGACTAAGATTTAGTCGGAACTGCAGGGCCACGGTGTCTCCCTGAGCGCGTTTCCCCTCGCATGCTCGAGTCTGCACTGTGCTAGGAGATCAGACTGCAGTGGCCTCAACTGCCTTCATTTTTTTAAGGGATCTGAGAGGGAAAGCTCAGCCTTGGCTTAGTGCTTTTGCCAGGTGGGGCACACCTGGAAATCCGATGATCTAAAAGCTTCGGCAAGGTAACTTAGTTGAGGCACGGCACATGACAACCACAGGATCTGGGCTTCTTGAAGTCACAGTGTCATCGTCTCGATTCAGACATGCTGCGAAGAAGCCCAGTTCTGGTTGCTGACGACGAAACGTCACTATGTTCAGTGTCTGTGCTCGTGGATGCGGCCTGCTATAAATGAAGCAGCTGTATCTCCATTCCCCCAAGTTTGAGGCTCGTTGGATATTCTCTTCAGTCACGTGAGGTTCGATGAGGAGCTACAGGTGCAGGCTGGCTAAGCCAAGGCTTGGGCGCATAGTGGCTCAATGCCCGTGGGAAAGTCAAAACGCTGCACCACATGCAGAGCAGGAGCTGCCCGTGCATCCATGTGCAGCATCTTCACGGCTACCTGTAGCCATCATCGGCGTGCCGCTGTCAGATTTTAGTTTTCTTCGTGGCGTTGCTTGCAGCATTAAGCGTAGTCAGTTAGCACCGCTTTCGCGTATGAATCAGTGCCTGAACATTCCAGGACACAAACCATCTGGACAGCGCGGGTGGTCGAATCTTATGGCAGCTCAGGCAGCGGACTGTGTTCAAAAGCCACCCGTGCCTGCCGGCAGGCGCGAGACTGCTTGTTTCGCGCTGACTTCGAGTGATCGGAACTCCTAGGACCTAGTAAGCCTCTGAAAAGTGTTGTGTAGGCTTCACGAGGCCCGGGCTCAACCTAGTGCTCATGAACGGGCAGTCTTACAGCAGGTAGATTCTTTCTTCCACAGTGTGCAATGCAAAATCTATCACGTGACAAAACCCCTTGTTTGTGTCTAGCCCTAGAACTAGGACCCAGGTGCGGAGAAATCGCGAAGAATTAGAAGCTACAAGTGAGCAGCTCCGTAGAACTTGGCCCCATGCGCCTCCATTTTCCTAGTCCACAGGGAGTGCGGTGCGCCGTGTAAGAGCTCGGAGGAAGAAGTCCATGCTGGTCCTGCAAGGAAGGGCGGAGTGCGGGCAGCAGGCTAGGAGATCCCAAAGCTTCTGCTTTGGACCTCGGAAACTTCTCGCACATCTCCGAACGTTTTCGGACTACCGGCTCCTCACAGCTCTGGCAGCAACCCACTCGGCCGCTGTATTCTTGGTCGCCTGGCTGCCACGGTCGCGAAGCTTGACGGCTCGACTCGAAATCGGCCTCCGCACCGCGCTTCAGCGCCACGCGCATGGCCACAGAGGCCTTTGACCTTGCCTGGCACGATTGCGGGCCAGCACGCGGGGAGCCATTAGGTGCAGCGAGGTTTGTACGTCGCACGGCTGACGCTGAACCCAAATTAAGGAGGAGATTTAGGACACATGGAGAAACGACACGGCCAAGTCAAAAGCAAATGTCTTGTTACATGCTTGTGGCCTATGTCTTTCCAAATTAGCATAGAAGGGCTTGGAAGCACTGCCTCGAAGCACTCAAGCCCTCACAGTACCTGTGAGCTCATGTGTGGGAAGAGGAAGATCACGCGGTAGTCGGATTCCAGATGCTCGCGCTTCTCTTGCCAGAGCATGGTAAAGGACTGGCAGAACCTCGGCAGCTCAGCACCGAGGCTGACACGAAGCAAACGACGTTCAAGATGCGTGCAGCAGCAGCTGCAGTGTTGCGATAGTTGAACGGTAAGATGTTGTTACTGTGCAGCAGTGGTGCTTTCGCAGAGTTACTTCGGTGGAGGTCACTCACGAGCACATGCTGGCTCAACTCTGCTAGATGGCATGTTTGCCTCGGCTGGGGCCCAGACAAGTGACCTGGCGAGGTCAGCAGCACACGAAATGCAACTAGTTTTTCATCGCAAAGCTCTCGCTGCAAACTGCAAGTACTTTCTGTGGAATCACACTGCTGAACCCGAGGTATGTAGGGCCGTCCAGCCTAGTACACCTCCCACTGCGACGGAGAGAGGCACCAGCGAATCCATGGGCAAACGCCTCGCAGAGATCTGTAGGCTTCAACGGTCGTGGAATGATCCAAGCCGCAGTTCTTGCGTAAACCATCTTACACCTGACGTCCCTTAAGATTGCCCTAGGAGGCCCTGAGGCGAGGGCCCGAAGGACTGCGGCTGCTGAAGCACGTAGAAGACTAAGGGGATGAGACCGCCGACAAGGGCCCCGTACCTTTCAGAGAGTTTGGGCTCCCCGTGGTCTGCAGATTCCAGAGCTCCCGGTCTCCGACAATCAACGGAGCCGCACACTTTGACTAACGACGGTTCCCGGAGACAGACCACACAAACAACCTCTGAGAGATGATGGCCAGTCTGATCGGGTCTCGGAAATAGAGAGTATGGCCAATGTCGTGCAGCTTTATTCAATTTCTTTTCCACCTGCTGCTGGGGCCGCGGCTGACGAAGCCAGAGGATCATGCCTGCAGCACTTTGGAGTCTTCCGGGGAGCGACTTGAACCGACTTCGTCCTCATGCCGAATCTTGCATCCCACCTTCATCCGATACCCGGGAAGACAAAATCTTACACCGTTTGTGGTAATTGTGCGGTAATCAAACTGTCTAAACTCGCGACTCCCATACCCTGAACGGTGCGTGTGGGTTTAGATGCCTGAACTGGCATGGGGACATGGATAGCGGACGGTTCTGGGCGAGGCACAGCACCACCATGGCGTAGGGGAGACCTCCCGCCTGGCGTGCAACTCATCTTCTCAGGATCTCCCAGCTGCGTTGTTTATACGTCTGTGAGTCAAGGATTACAGTTCCTTGATGAGTGCTGTAAGTTAAGCACTGATTCGTGAAAAGTTTTCCCCTCAGAGCGCAGGCAGAAACCTGTTGGTCATGCTCCGCCTCCAATGAGAAGCAGTGGAGAAGAAACATGGCAGTAAATAAAATCGGCCAGGCTATACTACACCTTAGCAAGACATGCCGGCTTGTCAAGAAAGTCATGGTTCGCGGTTGCTGCACCACTGCCTAAGGGTCACAGATCATAGGTCATATTCGTACATGTTGTGTGGTGTCAGGCTTCATGTCCCTTGCAGGTTTTCGTCGCTGTCTGAGCTGCCAGCGAACGCGCCCATCAGCAGCAAAGTGATGCCGCCTAGGAAAGCCTCTTGCCACACAGTGCAAACACAGCCGCAACAAAAATTGAGCGCAGCGACGATGAGCTTACTCCGATTTCCGGCAACCTATGCATCCCTCGCCCTTCGGGCACCCGCCTTCCTGGCACCGAGCAACCGCAGCAGAACGGACCGGCCTCGGAACTCTCGTCGAAAGTCACGCAAAGCTCCATTTCTATGCTTCTTTCGTGATCTCGAGATGTCTTACTGTCTGCAGCGACCTTCATTAGGCGACATCGCTGCCACAGCATTTGAGCGAACTTGCAAGACCATGAATGCAAGGAATCTTGGCTGCCAGCGCTGGAGGAGCTCGAGCACACGAGCCTGGCGGTGCTGAACATCAGCAGGAGGCACGGTGCAGTTTGAAGCTGTGTCTCTTAAACTTAATCATTCAGTCGTCATCTGCCCATGCCCCTGTCAGCTCTGCGCTCGTGCGACAAAGAGGTGAGCGGACGTCGAGCTTGGAGTCGTTGCAGTTGGCATGTCGCTGGAATTCGCAGTTCGTCGCGTCGATCTGATCGACAGGGTTTTCGGCCTGAGACCCTCCCTATATCGGGTCGATGTTTTGCGAGGGTTTTCTGTTGGCATGCGGGTGGGCAGAGCATGTTTAGCGTCTTTGACTTGTACCTGTAGATGTTGACAAATCGTGAGCCGTGGCCTCGCAGCATATTCTTTTCCGGAAAAGATAGACAGTAGCTTTACGATCGCGCGAAGTTTCTGTAGTCACTTCCTTTAATTCGGTAGAGTGAAAGGTTGCAGCGAACAGAACCTTGCGACAACGACGGCGGCGGTCGGCTCGGAAAGTAGGAGTGTGGAAGGGCCGTCTTGTCGCCGGCCGGTAGCCAGAACTGGAATCGCCAGCCATGCCGGGGTTATTCGATTTGGCGCGCTTGTCAAAATCAAATTGACGGTCGGGGCATCGGTTATCTGAGGTTATGCGGGAGTCGTACACGCGTCCGTCGCAGGCAGTTTCCGGTGGAAACGATGGCAAGGCACTCGTCAACGTCACACAGTGTGACGTGAGGATGTGGATTGAAAAGAAACGCGATCCCCGCATGGTTGTCGAGATACACGGGCAGGGTGCCCACAAGGCTGTCTTCGCGCTGGTTCGATATTTATCCGTTCTGAAAGTCAGCAAAACGCACCAGCAGAAATGGCCTGGGACTTTGGGGGAAATGGAATGACTGGTACATATTTGACAGCAGGCCACACGAAAGCAACCGGAGCACCTGGTGGGATTTATTCTGCGGGCGTTTACTGGTGCACAGGAGACACGACTGGCTGGATTGCTTCCTCACCATCTTTGCTTGTCGGCCTGCGCAGCAGCTGCGACCAAACCCGCGGCAAATGCCAGCGTCCGGTACTCCACAAGCCTCTGAAGACCGTTCTTGGAGGTCAGCAAAGCCATGGAAGCAAAGCTGAATCATGAACCAGTCGTGTTGCCGTGAAAGCAACATCTATTCATCGCTACTCTTGAAACACACATCCTATCTCACAGGAAACACGTACCAGTCCCTGGTGACGAAGGATTCTATTATTATATTACATATTATGTCATTATTTTCTTGCTATATTCTTGTATTATTCTGTTATATGATAGTACAGCATTCATTCATGCTCTTGTGATCCTCTTTCCCCGGGCCCCCGACGTGGCGCCAGTGGAACTCAACGGTGGGCCCAAGAGTCGAAGGCTGTGCAGCCCGCAAACTCGGCCCATGATCTCCTTGACCCAAAGAACTGCAATAAGGGCTTAGGGTTCTTTTTTTTTTTTTTCTGCGGGCCCTTTTCCAACTGCAGGTTGGTAGCCGAAATTCCCTACCGGGAGGAGCCTGTGGGGTTTAGGGTTTAGGAGCTACCATGGGCTAAGACTTGAGACGTTGTTATGTTCTCTATTTGATGAGGTGCTTTATAGTTTTTGGATCCTACTCATGAGGGGTAGCAAGGTCCCCTGGCCCTAGTTTGCAAAAACCTCACAAGGGTCTGTTTGTGAAGCTAGACTGCGCCATGGTCCTGCAGAGCCCAAATTTTCCTGCATTGCAACTAAAAGGAGATGCTGACGGGAGTCTTCGTGCTAAACAGTCGTGGGCTCCGACACTATTGCAAAACTAGCTCGATCAAACCCTGGCAGGCGTGCAAACTGCACTCGTTTCAGGCTCCTCAAGGACAAAGTCGATGCACAGCCCCATCCACAGCCACTGCCGGTATCGCATCACCTGCTCCCGGCCTCAGGAAGCCCAGGTCGGGACACCGCTGAGGTATTCATGTCGTCAGCTTTGGTCCAGGCATGCTGCGAATCTGGGTGGTGCCTGCGTAGCGCCAACAATAAGCAGCCTAGAGGTCTTGGAATGCTGAGCATGTTCAGTGGAAACCAATTGAAGAACTTTATTGGGCCACCAAGCGAGGCGATACAGCTTCGCGTGCTTTGTCAGACACCAAGACACGGCACGGCGACAGCAGCATCAGCAGCAGCAGCAGCAGGCAGCGGCAACAACCACAACAACACCAACACCAACACCGCCAACGCCGGCCACCGCCACCACCGCCACCGCCACCGCCACCACTGCCACCGCCGCCACCACCACCACCACCACCACCACCAATAACAACAACAATAACGACCACAACCACAACGACAACGACAGCACTAGTAGTGATGCTAACAACAACACTATTGCTGTTAATGTTGATAGAATATAATGGTAACAGTAACTACAATAGTGATTGTAGTAGTACTAGTAATAGTAGCAATAGTAGTAGTAATGAATTGATAGATAGTACATAGTACTAGTAATACTAATCGTAATAGAAGTAGTAGTAGTAGTAGTAGTAGTAGTAGTAGTCGTAGTAGTCGTAGTAGCAGCAGCAG
>CAJNJA010014351.1:0-12241 GCA_905231915.1 Symbiodinium necroappetens | reverse complement strand
GCCTGAGGTGACAGTGGCTGCCCTACGGAAACCTGGGCGTCGTCATGCCGGGTGTCCTCGGTTACAGTTTTTCGTCGCCCTAGCGCCAGCCATGCCCGGCAGGCTTGCAAGTCCCGGGTGCCAATTCAACATGCATCACTAGCATGACAGACAGCGGACGACGATGGCACCCTGCACCCATCGTCATGCCAGAACTCAAGCATCGGCACATCCTCCTAGGAAAGAGTCCATGTGAGTTGGCGAGGTGCTTTGCGGGCAAGGAAACGCAACGTCACGACGTCTGCCAGACCGTATCTGCTCAAAGCAGACATCGCCGTCCAGCCTGCTGCGCTTGCACTAGTGCAGGGACGTCCTCTCTGTGCTGCTTGGACAAGAAGCATACGAAAAACTCTGGGCTGGAAGACATGCAAGTGCTCGGCCCGTCGCCAGGACTGTGCCGCGGGCATGTCGGACAGACCTCATCTCAAATTCAGCGGGGGTTTTGGGTTAAGACTTGAAAGCGGCACGTCTGGCAACTGCAAGCCCCAGTTGCAGAAGGCAGGCATCGTCAAGCGGGCTCTGCTTCCTGGCATCCGGCTCGAAGCCTTATGCAGACACTCGGGGAGTAATGAATGCAAACCATGGGCTGATTCGAGAATGTGGAGACGCCATCGGATCATCATCGAGCTGTGAAGTCCGGGCAGTAAGCTGTCAAAGGCTTCAGTCCTGCCGGCTCGTCGCCCGTCTGCCTGCTGCAGACTTCCTGGTCGTGCTTGAATGCGCGTTCAGACGTGGAGCATTGTCAGTTGCCATTGGCTTTTCGTCGCCTGTAGCTCAGACATGCCCGGCAAGCCAAGCCTGCCTGCCACATCACCAGCACGTCCGACAGCGGACGAAAATCAACGGCAAGGACACGCCCGCCGGCCAGGGATTCCCAGCATGATGCGCCCTGTACCCATCGTCATGCCAGAGCTCAAGCAGCGGAAGCAGGAGCAGGAGAAGGCCGCCGCATCTAGGAAAGGCGATTCGGTCTCAAGGAGATGCCATCGGCGCATCCTCCTGGGACAGGGTCCATGTGCGTTGGCGAAGAGCTTCGCGAGCACGGAAACACGACGTCACGACGTCGGCCAGACCGCATCTGCTCAAGGCAGACATCGCCGGTCCGGTCTGCTGCGCTTCCACTGTTGCAGAGACATGTGGAGCAAGCCTTTCCTGCGCTGCTTGGGTGAGAAATTCTGGGCTGAAAGACATGTAGGTGTTCGGGCCGTGCTCCCTTTTAGCACAGTGCCAACCCGCTGAAACATCCCCTGTGCATGCCCAGCAACGTTCGGCTTTGCAATGTTGTGCCTTCAACATCACCCCTGCCAGAGAGAGTATTCCGAAGTAATTCCGACAAGCACGACGTTCCCCGAGAAGGCAGCATGACAGGTATCCAGCTGGAGCCAAGTAGAAGATGGGTCGAGCACAACACACTGCAAAGTCTGACGCACATGAAGAAGGATACCTTGCCGAGTGAGGCTTCTGAGCCATGGCTCTTACCACTGAGCTACAGTGGTCTTGCCTTGCAGACGGCCCTGGATTGCAGTTGTAAAGAGTTACAGGCCGGGACCCCTTGATGCAGCCCGCAAGGCTCTTGCAAGGTGTCATGGTGCTCTGCCATGCACCGTTGCTTGTGGTCCGACTTTGTGGGGACCGCGAGCGGTCCCTCAGTGGAAACCAACTCAGAGCAGAGAGCGCCCTGTCTGTGGAGGCACATCGTATTGGAAGGGCTTCGTGCGCGGGATGGTGTAAGGAGCCCCACTCGTGAAAAAGGCATGAACACGTTCTCGGCATTTCCTTGGCACAGCCGCTGGTGCTCTCCTGCAGCCGTAGCTGTAGCTAGTGAAGAGGGACAAACATGACGTTGGCCTCAAAGTCTGCCATGAGTCCTTTTGAGGCCGCGAGATGCGTTGAGGCCTACGTACAGAGGATAGAGGATTGCGCCGTGGCTATGTGTCTCCTAGACACGAAAGCATGTCCTGCGATCCTAATTGCTGCACGATCCCCCGCGAAATACAAGAAGTGCTAGGGGAGCAACGAGCATGGGGGAATGCATTGCGAGGGGTTCTGGGGGGTTCTCCATGCTCTCATGGAAACTTTGCTCAGGCTTCACAAAACGTCACCGTGGCATCGCTCTGGCTGTCTGGCCGGGAAATCGATGGACCTGTCGAAGGGCGCGGCGGGGCACAATGCATGCAGGCGTTGTGTCAAAAGCCTGGTGGAAACTTCCCCACAACACATTAGCTAGAGGTGGCTGTGATTCCGGAGCTGCAATGCCCGAATAGGCCCTTCCTTTTCGAGGCTTTCTGGGAAATTTCAACGTCTGCAGTTGCAGTGTTGGCCCACTCCTCCGTCTGACGAGTTGATGTTGCAGCGGGAGATAACCCCCCTCGCGTCACGTCGCAGAAGAAGGGCATCTCGCAGCTGCGGGCGCAGGCTCAGGAGGAGCCTGACTCCAAGATTGAGCCCGCATCCTAAGACCACCGCAGGGCCGTGGCCACAAAGCCAGGGCTTTCCCGGCATAACACAACCTTTGCCTAAGCTCATGCCAGAACTCGGGCAGCGGATGCAGAAGCCGCGGAAAGCGGCCAAATCGGGCCTCAAAAAGGGGCCCGCTGGGCTGGCAAGAGCGGGGCAGAAGTGCATCAACAGGGTTTATGGCAAGGAGGGACTTTTCTTGGCATGCCAGAGCTCAAGCAGTGGAAGCAGAAGGAGGAGAAGGCCACCGGATCTAGGAAAGGCGATTCGGTCTCAAGGAGATGCCATCGGTGCATCCTCCTGGGACAGGGTCCATGTGCGTTGGCGAAGAGCTGAGAGAGCACGGAAACGCGACGTCACGACGTCGGCCAAGCCGCATCTGCTGAAAGCAGTCCTCTGGTGCAGAGCCACCCGCCTCCCGTGCTTGGACGAGAAATTCTGGGCGGGCAAACGAAGTGGAATTGCCCACAGCTTCCATGTTGTGGGCCAGGCCCAGGCGGCCCAGGGAAGGAGGACGAAGAGTGCGGAACCGCTTCTGACGGCAGCCTGCCCCCAAGCGGACTTGCGCGATGCCCGAACCCCCAGATACCCCTGCCGATGCTCGATGCGAAGTAGGGTCCGACATCGGAGCACCGTCTCTGCTCGGACTAGTTCAATGTTCTGCAACCCGCTTGAGATCCCAACCCCGATCGCCAGCGTCGCCCGATCTGAGCTGCCATCTAGCCTTCGAGCTCCCAGAACGCCATGGACGTGCTGCGGCCGTCGACGTATGCCACCGTCAGACTGCGCGGCAGGTCAGCGACAGCTGGGGGAGGTTCGAGGCTCTAGGGCTCCTGGGGCAGCGAGCTCGAAGACTCAGGCTCGAGGCCGCAGAGTCCGCCCACGGACCGGACGCAAAGCACATCGAAGCGCATCGCATCGAAGAGCAGTTCGTTTTGGCTGTGTGGCCGGAAGCCGAGCTGCAGATAGCTCCCGGCTGCCTGCTTGCCAACCGTATCAGAAGCCACGTGTTATGTACGGCGGACACTGGGAGCCTTTACTCACAGGAACCTGCAAGGCGAAAGCACCGAAACTGAGCGGTTCTGAAGCCCTCAGAGAGAGAGGCCAGAAGGCCAATTCCCACGCGAAAGCCTGCCTTGGCCCAGCATTCTGCCTTTTTTGAAGCCAAAATGCATCCTCGGGGCCTTGCAGAAGGCAGGCATCGTCAAACGGGGTCTGCTCCCTGGCATCAGGCTCGAGGCCCTATGAAGACACTCGGGGAGTAATGAATGCAAACCATGGGCTGATTCGAGAATGTGGAGACGCCATCGGATCATCATCGAGCTGTGAAGTCCGGGCAGTAAGCTGTCAAAGGCTTCAGTCCTGCCGGCTCGTCGCCCGTCTGCCTGCTGCAGACTTCCTGGTCGTGCTTGAATGCGCGTTCAGACGTGGAGCATTGTCAGTTGCCATTGGCTTTTCGTCGCCTGTAGCTCAGACATGCCCGGCAAGCCAAGCCTGCCTTGCACCCCGCATTCGGCCTTTGTGAAGCCAAAACACATCAGCGGCACGTCCGACAGCGGACTAGAATCAACGGCCATGACACGCCCGCCGGCCATGGATTCCCAGCATGATGCGCCCTGTACCCATCGTCATGCCAGAGCTCAAGCAGCGGAAGCAGGAGGAGGAGAAGGCCGCCGCATCTAGGAAAGGCGATTCGGTCTCAAGGAGATGCCATCGGCGCATCCTCCTGGGACAGGGTCCATGTGCGGTGGCGAAGAGCTTCGCGAGCACGGAAACACGACGTCACGACGTCGGCCAGACCGCATCTGCTCAAAGCGGACATCGCCGGTCCGGTCTGCTGCGCTTCCACTGTTGCAAAGCCATGTGGAGCAAGCCTTTCCTGCGCTGCTTGGGTGAGAAATTCTGGGCTGAAAGACATGTAGGTGTTCGGGCCGTGCTCCCTTTTAGCACAGTGCCAACCCGCTGAAACATCCCGTGTGCATGCCCAGCAACGTTCGGACTTGCAATGTTGTGCCTTCAACATCCCCCCTGCCAGAAAGAGTATTCCGAAGTAATTCCGACAAGCACGACGTTCCCCGAGAAGGCAGCATGACAGGTATCCAGCTGGAGGCAAGTAGAAGATGGGTCGAGCACAACACACTGCAAAGTCTGACGCACATGAAGAAGGATACCTTGCCGAGTGAGGCTTCTGAGCCATGGCTCTTACCACTGAGCTATAGTGGTCTTGTCTTGCAGACGGCCCTGGATTGCTCTTGCAGGGTGTCATGGTGCTCTGCCATGCACCGTTGCTTGTGGTCCGACTTTGTGGGGACCACGAGCGGTCCCTCAGTGGAAAGCAACTCAGAGCAGAGAGCGCCCTGCTTCGTGCGCGGGATGGTGAAAGGAGCCCCACTCGTAAAAAAAGGCATGAACACGTTCTCGGCATTTCCTTGGCACAGCCGCTGGTGCTCTCCTGTAGCCGTAGCTGTAGCTAGTGAAGAGGGACAAACATGACGTTGGCCTCAAAGTCTACCATGAGTCCTTTTGAGGCCGCGAGATGCGTTGAGGCCTACGGACAGAGGATAGAGGATTGCACCGTGGCTATGTGTCTGCTAGACACGGAAGCATGTCCTGCGATCCTAATTGCTGCACGATCCCCCGCGAAATGCAAGAAGTGCTACGGGAGCAACGAGCATGGGGGAATGCATTGCGAGGGGTTGTGGGGGGTTCTCCATGCTTTCATGGAAACTTTGCTCAGGCTTCACAAAACGTCACCGTGGCATCACTCTGCCTGGCCACCAGGTCTCCGCAAGCTGCCCATCACATCTCTGTCAGGAAGCTGTGACAGCCTAACCAGCACATCCCATTGGTCCGACGGCCTGGCTACTGAAAAGGTGTTCGGGATTCAGTCAATTGAGAAGCACGCCGAGCATGTCGAGCGCGCTAGCATCGGCATCTCGATAAACAGGATGATAGCAGTGCCGGGTTGGCCCGCCCTTTGGAAGCACATGGAGAGAAGTTCCCCGCAGAGACGCGCTCCGTCTAGTGCTTCGGCTTCAGCACATATTCAGATAGCGTTCCAGCCGGCTCCAGAAACGAGCGGCAGGTGGCAGGCTTGGAGAGCGTTGCCAATGCCCCACAGCGTGTCCGGTCACATGCAAGTCGCCAGTTCACGGTGCATGAAGCAAGCGGGGCAAGGGGGACCGTCAAAGAGGGCGCGGTGCCCGAGAGCGGTGCTTCGCGAGGGGCCGCAAGGCCTGGGCTTCTATCGAGGAATCATACAGCCGGGAGACTTGGCAAGGGCGGTGAGCTTGTGCCGTCAGGCAGCATCTGGTGACTGGTTAGGAATAGAAGCAAACGGGTACAAGAGAAACGAACTTAAACAGAATTCAGCTACAGCTGGGGGCCAGCTGTCTTATATTATATAGCCACACCTTCTTCGGTTCTACGACCCTCAGCTGAAAGACACGACTGGCTAAGCCAACAGCTTCGAGCATTTCCATGAACACTACATCCAGGCAGTGCCGGCCCGCTGCAGGCGATGATGCACTGCGAGTCAAGGGCCTGCAGGCGCCAGGAATCCTCGCATGGCTCTGCAGCTCCCACTGTGCAGGCGGGTCGCCTGGGAAGCTTCAGAAGGTGGTGTGGTCCTGCTCTGAGCCAGCCGCTCGGGGCGTCGGTGCGGACTCTCAAGCTATCTGTACATCTGTACATGAACAGTGCAGCCGGTAAAAGACCCGAATGCGACTGCGACGGCCGCATGCAGCTGGGCACTGTCCGGAGTGGAGTAGGCTGCGTACCACGGGCTCAGCAGTGTCCCGTCCTGTGCATTGAGACCTCCGGCTTCACTCTCAAGCCAAGAAGAGATGACGTTTCTTCGAAGGCTTGCAGTGGTGGATCCACGGTTGCGAAACTTGCAGGGCATGACCTTGCGTCTGCTCAGCGTATGCGACATCAGCAACGACTGCTGTGCCGCTGCGAACCTGGCTTGGCAAACAGTCCTCCTGCGGCCCTTGGTGTCTCGAACTCTCGAACAGATGCCATGGCAGGCATCCGCTGATCCTACAACTGCAGCAGCCCATGTTTGATGCGGCCACGCATTTCCTCCATCGGGTGACCTTCAAAGCTTGGAAGTAGCACCGTCTTGAAGCTTACAGACCATCTTTTCTGCAATTCAACCGAAGCCACAGACAGCAGGGGGAGATCCTTGCCATCGACGAGCCACCTCTAGGTGAAGGCAGGGGGCACATTGCTCGACAATGCCAGGGAGCCTCCCGACATACTGCACAAGTTGCCCCCGGTCTGCACGCAACCCGAAAGAGCTGCAGGATCAGCAGAACAAAGCCCTGGGTCAGAGGCTTCCCGTGCTTCAAGCGCTGCAGCTGTTCAGCGAAGGCACCTTGGCGATGTTCCCGCACAGAGAGACCAACAAGTTCCTTGCATCAGGCATTTGTCTGGAGTCTGCACAGAGCTTGCAATCTGCACGTGAACAATGCAGCCGGTAAAAGACCCGAATGCGACTGCGACGGCCGCATGCAGCTGGGCACTGTCCGGAGTGGAGTAGGCTGCGTACCACGGGCTCAGCAGTGTCCAGTCCTGTGCGTTGAGACCTCCGGCTACACTCTCAAGCCAAGTAGAAACGGCGTTGCTCACCTTGCGTCTGCTCAGCATATGCGACATCAGCAATGACTGCTGTGCCGCGGCGAACCTGGCTTGGCAAACAGTCCTCCTGCGGCCCTTGGTGTCTCGAACTCTCGAACAGATGCCATGGCAGGCATCCGCTGATCCTACAACTGCAGCAGCCCATGTTTGATGCGGCCACGCACTTCCTCCATCGGGTGACCTTCAAAGCTTGGAAGTAGCACCGTCTTGAAGCTTACAGACCATCTTTTCTGCAATTCAACCGAAGCCACAGACAGCAGGGGGAGATCCTTGCCATCGACGAGCCACCTCTAGGTGAAGGCAGAGGGCACATTGCTCGACAATGCCAGGGAGGCTTGGGTACAGCGCCTGCGCGAACCGTGGGCACATCCTTGTTTAATCCTCACCAAACTTGCTGATTTCCCAGCAACTGGCACATGCACATGCCAGCGCGTGAGGGCGCGTCATGCTCTGTTGGCAGTACTTTAGGTGCACCTGACAGAACCGAAGCTTCGAGGACCGTCCCTTCGTGACCCGCCTCTATGAGGCTGACATAGGCTGACGGCACTGTGGATACAGCCTATGTAAGAGCAGGCGTTCTGTCAGGTCGGCGCCAGCAGCAAGGAGTACCTGAACCAGGAGTGTGCGGAATCCCTGCTTTGGGCTTCGGTCTCCATCTTCATCGCGAGCTGAAGAAACCCCTCGCCCCCTTCACAGAAACGTCGCCTGAAAGGTGAACGGAGCTCTCGTTGCCTCCGACAGCACCTCTACTGGTACTACCCTTCTCTCACCAATGATGCAGCCTCGCCAGCCTCATCCTGCAGGGCCAAGGAGCGCGGAGTCGGAGGCCTCCCGCCAAGGCGCAACACGACCACAGCAACTCCCGCCAAGGCGCAACAGCAGGTGGACGGTGGCCCATCCTTCTTGCAGCATAGGCTTCCCTGATATCGTCTAGTATCCCCCGGTATCCAACCTGTGATGCACCCAGCCTCAGTCCAGTCAGTCACGCTGGGAACTGCCCTCCATGGAAGCTCATAAGACGGCAGCAGCAAAACTAACACATTCTTGGATACTGTGGGCACTTCAAAGGACTCGATATTGCTCTGCCTAGCACTACCCGCATGGTCGCTACTGTACCTCTGGCCGGCTTGAAAGGGGTGGCGCAAGATGGTGAAGGGACTGCAGTGCTGTGTTGCTACACCATTCAACCTGTGGAATTGCGCACACAAGCAGCAGCACATAACTCTTCGTTTTGCTCAGCCCGCTCCGCACCCTTCAGGATGTCCTCCAAGTAAGAAGCGAGCCCGCAGATTCGAGGAGCCGCCTTTGCTGCTGCCCTAGGGTTCTGCTTTCATGCTCTGGTCTTCTGCCATGGGGAGCTATTTTCACGAGACAGGTGCTTCGTCGAGCTCCAAACGAAAAGGCAGCTGCAGCTGTAGTGTAGGCTTCTTCTGCTGGCATCGCGCGGTACGGGGGTCGCGTCTGTAAAGGCGTCTCACGCATGTCCGGAGCCGCTGGGCGCCTCGAAGGTGAGCGCAAACGCTCGACGGGCTCCTCATCGCCGGCCAGCAGCACACGGCGAGGGCAATTTGGCTAGTGGACAGCGACAGTCAAATGCAGGCTCCCGAGGGAAGAGGCGGAAGGGCTCCCCGCGAACCTAGGGACCCGCTGTGTCCAACTCGATGAACCGCGATAGATCCTTCAAGCTCGGAGCATAGGACCTCTCAGCAACTTCTCCGGCCTCTTCGAAAGCCCGAACGAAGTGTTGCGCTCGGAAAAGACTCACAGGTGCTGCTGCAACGGAGCTGAGACTCGAAACGTTGACATCAAGCGGTGCGTCGGTCATCGCACAGTACAGCTGTCGATTTCATCACGGGGACCCAACTCTCGTCGCGTTTCTTGTCGTCTGCCGAGAGCTGCAGTGGCTTAGAGAGCCGAAACTCACTGAAAATTTGGCGCCGGCTTCAGGGAACTGGTCCACTCCGGATCCCGCGCCCCGCAATGACGACGAAGGACCTGAGAAACTGCCCGAGCATTCCCGGCGAGCGGTCAGAGTCGCTATGGAGGAATTTCTCCATGCCACGTCGGTAAACAAACCACTCGAAACCTGCCCTCTGCAAAAGTGCGAGACAATGATTCACCTGCCGCGTTTGCAAGCAGCTGTTTCCAGCCACGCCTCCCGATCCCAAGCATCGCCAAGCCAACGGCAAGCGACAAGCGTGTCAGTAGTGCCGGTTCCGTCTCGTGGCCTGAGGCAGTGGCAGCAGGCCTCGAGTCGCATCTTCCGACGGCACAGGCAAAGCGAAAGGTAGTGGCTCGCCACATTGCTCACGGCAGGTGATGCCGGATCGGAGGACGCCGGAACCCGTGCGTCTTTGAGCGCACGGCAGCAACGGCGACTTGCGCTGTTGAGCCGTGCTTTGACATGTCGGAACCGACTCACATCCCAAAGTCCAAGGGCGCCCCAGGACACAGCATAGCAGACAGTTGAGCCTAAGATTCAAACAAGAGAGAATGCCATTGAAGGGCCGTCTCCGTAGGTGGGAGTATCCATTCAGGCCTCAGGATCAGCTCAAGCTCGTGTTTCCAAGGAGCCTGAAGCATCTGAATGGCCCTGGCTTGTACTTTGTACAAATCTCCATGCCGATCTCGGTGAAAAGTGACGATGGCATGCGCCAACTTGCTGACGATGCCACAAAACACTGGGCTTCGTTCCAACGAGCCGTCCATCGAACCTCCGCCTCTGCTCCCCCCTGGCCCTCCACTCCAAACTCTGCCAGCTCCAGGAGCCATTCAAGGCCACCCAGGAAAATGCCATGTAGAACATCACGGAAAACATCTGCTTCCTGCTCTAGAGCCAACGCAGACACACCTTTTCCAGCAAATGCCTACGAATGACCCTTCGCAAAGCATGGATGCGAATAAAAACTGCAGATCTGCCTTCCCTTTACTAAACCCTCATCAGAGACAGCAAACTCGAAGAACCTACTTTGACTCCACACCCCATGCTTCCCTCTGTTGCATTGGGGTCCGCGGTATTGAGCTTCGGGGGGGTGTGTGAGGGTCAAAACCCGTTCCGCAAACCCGGAAGTAGCGAGAACATGTTGCAGATGTTGGCTTTTGGCATGGATGAGAACTAGTATGATTTAACAAACATAATACAACAGCAGAGTCAGCAGGAGTAGTAGCAGCAGTGGTAGTGTAATAGCAGCAGTGGTAGCGGTGGCAACGGTAGTGTTAGTGTTCGTGTTAGTGATAGTGGTATTGCTAGTGCAAGTGCTTAGCAGAGCAGAGCAGAGCAGAGCAGAGCAGAGCAGAGCAGAGCAGAGCAGAGCATGATATAGTTTCGTACAGTATAGTCCAGCCCAGTGTAGTGCAGTGCAGAGTAAGGCACCGTAGGGTAGTGTAGCGTAGCGTGGTGTAGCATAGCATAGTGAGTGTAGTCCTGTGCTCGTACTGGTAGAGGTAGCGAAAGCGGTAGCGGCAGCATTAGCGGTAGTAGCAGTGGGAGTCGGAGTAGGAGGAGGAGGAGGAGTGGGAGTTGCAGCAGCAGAAGCAGGAGTAGCAGTAGTCGTCGTCGGGCTAGCAGCAGAGTCTGGTCAGTCTTCTCGTAAACGCGAACGATATGAAAATCGCAGCAGAACACCTCAGCATGACAACCAGAATGGATGTGCTCGTACATGTATCGGCCGCAGCCGGCCGCCGGCCTTCCTTCAAACAACCCAAAAGCAAGAATGCGGGGGACGCCCCGCCGGGGCAGATCCCGAGGTGATCTTTTCTAGAACTTGGTCGGCCAACTTACCCTGGAAACAAGGACCAAAACAGTCGCAGCTCTTAACTCGGGGGCCTCAAGTTGCCTTGGGGGGGGCCTCAACACTTAACATCAGCCCTCGTCTCTTAAGCTACGCACAAGTCTTTTCCTGCCAACATGATCGACGCAACAGTCCCCAGCTTGAGCTGGCTGGAAGACCGGTGCAGAATACGCGGAGCTGCACCGGCTTTATGGCAGCCGAACATCAAAAGCGCTAACCCCGCAACTGTGCTTGCACTTAAGATCCCAAGACAGTACGAGGCTTTACAACTTTGGATGCTCGCCATCGATGGTCGAGCAAGCATCGAAGCGCCTGAAGAATTGAGGCATTGGCATCCCGTGCGCATACAAGGCAAAGCACACCGGATTTTCATGACATGCTCTACCGAGAGACAATCGAAGCTTCCACGTTCACGGCTTATTGTTCCAGCCTCAGGGCAGAGTCGGGGATCAAACGGCGCACGACGCCGTGTGGGCTGGGACCGCAGTACGGGTTGCATCGCCATGCAACTCGACACAGCAAATCCGGCCGAGAGCGTATGCAGCCCATCACTGTTGGACTGTGGTATGTTGCAACCGCCTTGCGATTCAGTAGTTGATGTGGTCCTTACTTATAATCGGGACTTTGGCAGATGCTGGGTCAGGAACATCAAGGGAAGTCTCTTGTTCCGGAGGATGCGAGGCGTGACAACCACATGACATCTCGGTTCTTGAGGTGGGCGCAAACATCGAGCCGGACGCACTCTGACCCCGTGCGGAAGTAGCAGCCACTACTCTGCACAAAACATCTGCTCAGGTGAAGAGATGTCTGGAGGATGGTGCTGTCAGAGAAGCGGCGATCCACCGTCGACTGTTGAATGAGACGTTTCAGCTGGACATGTGCATGATAGACATTCACGAGTCACCCTTCGGCCCAATGCTCAAACATGATCGCGACAGCCGATTCTTCACAGAGCTAAACGATTCCGCTTGGCAAGACACTGGCCTGCATCATGGGAACCCCGGCAAATGTGCAGGAGTTTGCCGCTTCTGGCGCCAGGAGCCTTCCCCGTGGCACTGCGAAGCAGCGATGCCTGAAGCACCAGATACGTCTATCGATGCTCGATGCGAAGTAGGGTCCAACGATGAAACGGTTGGACTATGTCAACGTGCTGTAGCAACCTGCTTGAGGTCTCAACCCCTAGAGCCTGTAAAGAGCAGTGCCTCGTACAAACTGCCATCTAGCCATCGAGCTCCAAGACTGCCATGGGCGCGCTGCGGGAGTTGAAGCTGAAAGACCTGCTCACTAGGAAGTGACAGTTGTGACATTGCGAA
>CAJNJA010014348.1:0-12243 GCA_905231915.1 Symbiodinium necroappetens | reverse complement strand
AAGTAAAGTTAAGTAAAGTTAAGTAAAGTAAAGTAAAGTAAAGTAAAGTAAAGTAAAGTAAAGTAAAGTAAAGTAAAGTAAGTTAAGTTAAGTTAAGTTAAGTTAAGTTAAGTAAGTAAGTAAGTAAGTAAGTAAGTAAGTAAGTAAGTAAGTAAGTAAGTAAGTAAGTAAGTAAGTAAGTAAGTAAGTAAGTGAGTGAGTGAGTAAGTAAGTAAGTAAAGTAAGTAAGTAAGTAAGTAAGTAAGTAAGTAAGTAAGTAAGTAAGTAAGTAAGTAAGTAAGTAAGTAAGTAAGTAAGTAAGTATGCATGTATGTATGCATGTATGTATGCAAGGAGCCCCGATTCCCCCAAACCCTGTACCCTATATGGTTTAGGGTTTAGGGTTTGGGGTCCTAAACCCCAAAGCCCTAAACCTAACTTCAAAGCTCTCCGAACAGAATGTGAGAGTCTTGGGATTCTTGGAGCTTGAGCTGCTGGGGCTTCAGTTGGACTGTACGTGTGCAAGGATGAAACCTTGCGCTGCATTTCGCAGTTGCTATTTCTCGAAAAATTACTCTACAATACTACATACTATCCTCAACCCAAAAACCCTGCGCTAGTTACTCTTGGGCCTTCAAGGTCAGTGTTTGACGTCTCAGGATTTAGGGCGTCCCGTTGAGTTTAGTGGATTACGGCGTTGGAGGATTTTGCAGCCTCCTGGGTGAACGCAGGTCTGCTGCCAGTGTTGCGACATGTCTGCAGATGTCTGCCGCAGGGAGGTCACCGGGCTCTAGGGGTCTTAGCTTAGGGCTTCGGGTTTGGGGTGGCACAAGGTCTAGGGGACTTTGAGACATCATCAGATCCTCATAAGGGCCCTCCAAATTCTAACCAGGGCCCATCGATTTGGGTGAAGCCCCACACTTCGGCGACTCAGTGCTTACAAGCAGAGGTTTAGGGCTTAGGGGGTTTAGGGTTTAGGGTTTAAGTTGGGGCAAGATTCATGGCTTAGGTTCTTTAGGACCTGCAACCCATGCCCTATGAGACGTTCGGATAGTTGAGGGCCCCAGCCCTTTAGAGGGGCAAAGATGAAACTGTTTCGATGCCCAACATGACCTTGAACACCTCTGAAGGGGCAGAGTTCAATATCCCATGATTGAGGAATGCACAGACCCTCCATCTACCCTCCATTCGACCCTAAACACCCTTAATTTGAGACCATATACCCCTATTTGAGGGTACTTGGAGGGTCCTGGTGTTTTAGGGATCAGATATGGGGGTTTGCGAAAATACGGGACCCTAATATAGTACCCTAAATAGTAGGATCCTTATTTTAAGGACCCCAAAATAAGGTACCCCGAATTTTCGGAAAGTCCCATATTGCTTTAGCTGGCACCTCGGAATCCCCTCGGAGCGCACCGAGACGGGCGTAGAGGTTCATTGCCATTGCGGGCCCGAGTCGCAGGTTTAGGGTTTCTTGTCAGGGCTTGGGGTTTAGGGTTTACGGTTTAGAGTTTAGGGTTTTAGGTTTTAGGGTTTAGGGTCTAGGGTGTCATCTTAACGGCTATCTCCATATTGCCATATGATCAACCGATGCAAGATATGACTTCGAAAGCCCAAAACCTGCTCGGAATCTGGGGTTTAAGGGCGCAGTTAGGAGCCGTAGACCTGTTTTCACAGGAACCAAACCCTAAACCCTAAACCCTAAACCCGAATAGATCCGCTAGTTCTGTATTGGGGGGACAGAGAAACCGGACAACCCCAAAGGCCCCGTGTTCCATTCCATGTTGGCGCTTATTTTCAGGGCCTGAGGGGCGAACCTATGTGTTCTTCTCTGGGTTTGTTGGGGTTTCGGGTTTAGAGAGTTTGTTGGGGTTTCGGGTTTAGGGTTTAGGGGTTTTGTTGGGGTTTCGGGTTTAGGGTTTAGGGGGTTTGTTGGGGTTTAGGGTAAGGAGTCTGCCGGGCTTAGAGATGCTAGCCATATTATAATAGAAACCTTCTCCACAGATGGCCTCATCAAGCAGCAGTGGGTTGAGGCGTGAGTGCTTTGGAGTTCGGGGCTGCAGCTGCAACGGTTGATGATAGAAATCTTGCATTACCCACAATAAGGACTATACCATAATTCCCATAGTTTAGGGTCCTTGAGGCAATGCAGGATTCATATCATCAACCCCTAAACCCTATAAACCCTATAAGCCCTAAACCCTATACACCCAAAAAGCCCTAAACCCAATAAACCCTATAAGCCCTACAAACCCTATAAACCCTACCTATAAACCCTATAAACCCTAAAAGCCCTAAACCCCCTATAAACCCTAAAGACCCTAAACCACAACAATCTCAGGTGCCGTTTCGGGTTTCCGGTTCTGAACGGATGAGACCCGGAACCTGAGGACCTAAGCTTTCAAACCCGTGTGTTGGTTTAGGGTTTAGGGCTCATAGGGTTCATAGGGTTTATAGGGTTTATAAGGTTTATAGGGTTTAGGGTTGAGGGTTTATAGGGCTTAGGGTTTAAGGTTTATGGGGTTTAGGGCTTTGGGCTTAGGGTTTAGGGTTTGCTGGCCCCATCAACTCTTGACTCTTGACTTCTGGGACCGCCAAGCTCTGATGATTCAGTTACATGAGCGCGGAACCTCATCTGACCTGACTTTAGGATGATGCAGGGGTCTGAATCACTAGACATAGCATTCCCTCATGGCCCCTATGGAACTCTGGCATAAGATACCCCCTAAACCGTATTCTAATCATTGAGGCCCCTGTATTCTGTCGAGGTCTGAGCTGGAGGCCCCTGTCTCGGAATCAAAGAATTACACCCTGGACCAGCCACTTTCTGATTCTACTACGGTTGATGATACAAATCCTGCATTACCCTTAATAAGGAATAGACCATAATTGCCATAGTTTAGGGTCCTTAAGGTAATGCAGGGTTTAATATCATCAACAGTAGTTGCTCATTTTGGCAAGAGCTTTCTGAATGAGGCTCCTAAGGCTGCTACAGTACATCTACCGGTCTCTTGCAAGGCCAGAAGACTGTGCTGGCAGCCTTCAACCCGGCCCCCTGAACCCAGTTACTTACCCTGCACCCTTAAAGCCGAAGCCCGAAACCCTAAACATCCCTCCCAAACCCTAAACCCTAAACCCTAAACCCTAAACCCTAAACCCTAAACCCTAAACCCTAAACCCTAAACCCTAAACCCTAAACCAAACCTCAAAGCGCCAGAATAGTCGATCTGTGCGCGGCACTTACTCTGCAAGCTCGAGGTCGTCCTGCGTTACTTCCCGCAGGGCCTGCTCAAAGACTCAGGCTTGTGGTTTGGGGTGTAGGGTTTAATGTAGGGGCCTTAATTAATTTTGTGTAGGGTTTTCGGGGCTCCTTATTGCAATCATACTTTAATATCCCCCAAAACCTTATTCTACATATTCAAGGCCCTATATTCGGGTGTAGGGCTTCGTATTTATCAGCTTTGGAGATGTCGCATGGAACTCTCGGTACCTATTCAATCACAAGGCGGTCAAACTTGCGACCTGATCTAAAGCCATCCTAACCAGGAACACCTAGACTCAAGTTCCAAAGACTCAAGCCAAGTGTATGAACTATAGATATGAATGGATGCGTCTTTTTTGGTTTCTGGTTGTATATAGAGTTGGAAAAGGATGGTTCGGGATGGTTCTGGATCGTAGCTTCTCCAAGGTGGAGCGCCAAGATGGACGCCAATCCACAGTGCTCGCTCAACTCAGCACAACAACTGTCCTGTACTCGCTCAAAAAGACCCTGCATCACCCTAAACCCTAAACCCTCCCTGCTGGCCTCTAAACCCTAAAACCCTAAACCCGCAACACAAGAGAGTGCTCTGACAAAAGTCCTCAATGCGTTGACAGCAGCTCAGACAGAAAAATGCAATATTGGGTATGTTGGGACTCCGCACAACTAAACCAGAGCCCAAGCCAGAAACTTGGAACATCATCATCTTCATGTGGGTAGCTCTCTAAATTAGAAGGTGAAGTATACGGAAACCGAGCACTCAGTATAATCCATGTTCTGACTTTCTGAAGTCCACTACAGATACATTCTGGGCCAATGATCTGCGATGATGCGTCTTGGGCTTTCCCTCGGTCGGAGATCCACCATACAAGTTCGAATGTCCAAAATCCTGGACATCCCACATTTGCAAACTTGGCACCCGACAAAAGCACATCAACAGAAAGCAGGAGGTTGGGAGATCCTCTAGCCCTCTCTGCAAGCACGCCAGTAGTTTGGTGTTTGCGTGGCTTCCTGATGGTTTGGGATAGGTGTTCTTGAATTTAGAGCTGCGGGTTCAGGATTTCAGGCAAAGGGTTTAGGGTAATCCGGAAGACAGTGCTCAACACAGTGCCCCTTGCCCTAAACCCTAAACCCCCAAACCCTAAACCCCTAAACTCTAAACCCCTAAACCCTAAACCCCTAAACCCCTAAACCCTAAACCCCTTAAACCCCTCAGCCCTAAACCGTGCTTGCCCTCTGCCTTGTGCACGCCAGCCTCAGCGGCTAGGGCTTCCAAAGGGAACTCCTACCGGTCACCCCTTCAACCTAAGCTCTCACTGATGGGCAACTACCCAAGGTTTAGGGCTTAGGATTTAGGGGTTTAGGGTTTGGGGGTTTAGGCTTTAAGGGTTTAGGGTTTAGGGTTTGAGAAGGTTTAAGGTTTAGGGTTTCGGGCTGGTGTAGAAAGAGGGCTCTCCTGCTGCTCAGAGGGTTTCACGAAACGCTAAAAAAAACCTTGGTTGATGAACCAGAAATTTGAAATGGTAAGCCCGCAACCCTACTTAAACCCCAAACCTGAATCCAGAACTATGGACCTCTCCATTTTCTAGAAATCATGCAAGTGCCATGCTTCCAAAGCACTCCACGGCCTGCGCATTGCACCCGAACGGACAAGCCCTAAACCCTTAACGGAGCCCTCCACCCCAAACCTTACTGGGACCAGCTTAAAGGCTGCGAAGGAGTCCGACTCAGATTTCCCTCCAAGCTCCCTGTCTGCTACTGAAGGGGACTCTCAGGCAACTCGAACTCACACCGAAAAGTCTGGGTTTAGGGTTTAGGATTTCATGTTGCCCCCTTCTCCGACAGAGTTCGGGGTTTACCTGGATCCAAAACCCCCGGCACCCGGAACTACGCCCTACACCACACAACCCCAACCCCAAACGGGCCGCCCTGCCCACTTCCACTTGTCATCCTCCTGTGGTGTATCGGGCTCCTGGCGGGTTATGTTTAAGGGCTTATAGTTATAGGGCTTGTTTTTCTTAGGTATTGGTAATTCTCTAGGCTTCTGCGTTCTCTCTCAAAATTGCACCCTCAGACACTCAGAAACATCCAACCCTCAACCCTAGACCCTCACGGGAAGCCTCTCGGCAGCCCACATTCCCTACCTATAGTCTCCATTGTAGTTCCTTTTTTTTGGTTTAACCAATTCTAGATTAGGGATCCTAAAAGGTAACCCCAAAAAGGAACTACAATGGAGACTATAGGTAAGGCTCAGAATAGCCCCAAAAGGCCTTAAGTAAAGTATGGTCCGTGGGCCCAAAATGAGACCTCAGAGCCTTAAGGGTTGCTGGTTCTTCGACCCTGAACGGTTTAGGGTTTAGGGTTTTGGGTTTAGGGTTTTGGGTTTAGGGTTTTGGGTTTAGGGTTTGCGGGTTTGGGGCTTAGGCTTTGATTCGGGGTTCGCAGGGTGAAGCTGCTGTACCCGAAACTGTCTGAAACCTTCGTCCCAATACCCGGACACTATTGGGGTCGACTTGTTCGCATGTCACTGCAAACTACGAGGAACTACGCGCTGTGCAAAGGTATTCCTCGACTATCTCGCATGTTGCCAAGCTTGACTAGCTGAGTCTTTTGATCGTCGCAAGGATGGGCACTCGCTGTGGCTTCTGCTTCGGAACGGTGGATGCACAAAACGAGGAGCCTACACTGAGCAAATGTGTGGAAACCGACTTTTGAATTTGCTCTCTCAGGTTGCTGAAAAGAAAGAAAAGCTTGAGGGAAAACAAGAGTGGCACTGCGGCCACCCGCAGCCTACGCTTTGCCTAAACTTGGCTTACTCGAGTTTGTATTCCCAACATCTCTCGGTAGGGTCCTGTATAGGTATCTTTAGGTATAGCTCATACAAGGCAGCAACTTGAGATTTGGGAGTGGGGGCATCCGGCTTAGACCTCGAATTCTGCAAACCCTACAGTTCAAGCAGAAGGCACGAAGCCGGGCATGGTTTTTGGGACGGCTCCGATACTTCGGATGATGTAGGGCCTTAATAATTTCAATAGGGTTTTGGGCCCCCTTATACTATAACTATTTTTTAAATAAAGAGCCCTCAAAATAGTACAGGCAATTAGTAAATTAAGGCCCCTATATTATACTGTGGCCAATTTACCCTGGAATGGGATCGGACGTTGGTTCTCTAGGGGCACGGTGCATGAGGTTTTGGGCTTTTCGCGCGGGGGTTGAGGGTGTACTCGTCGAGGTGGGGAGTCTAACAGAAGGATAGAGCAATCACGCCAAGGTTGTCGTTCTACATTAATTAAGGTCAGTTCTGGTAAAACACACAAACTCTGCGATAACTGCTTGAAAGGGCCCCTATGCCTAACCCCTTTACGCCATTCCCAAACCCGCGTGCATAATTGCTTGAAAGGGTCCTCCAGCTCCACTTCATGGAAGATGAAGTGCTGGCGTACAGTGGGACGTTTAGATGACTCCGCAAGCTAGTATTTAATATGTGTATATATATATGTGCATATATATATATATAGAGAGAGAGAGAGCGCGAGAGAGAGAGAGGGTGTCTAGGGGTTTAGGATGTAGGGTTTCGGTACAAACAGATCAGGGAAGGCAACAAGACTGCGGCCCCTGAACCCCTAAACCCTAAACCCTCAACCCTAAACTCCTAAACCCGAGACCCTTAAACTCTTAAACTCCTAAACCCTAAACCCGGAACCCTAAACTCTCAGTTGGTGGAGGGTTTAGGATTCGAGGCTCCAGGGTTGACCGTAAACTCGAAACCCTGAAGCTTAGGAGTTTAGGGCTTAGGTCTTAAGGGTTTGGGGTTGAGGGCTTGAGGGTTTAAGGGTTTAGGGTTTAAGGGTTTGGGGTTTAAGGGTTTCGGGTTTAAGAGTTTAAGGGTTTAGGAGTTTAAGGGTTTGGGGTTTAGGAGTTTAGGGTTGAGGAGTTCAGGGTTTGGGAGTTTAGGCTTAAAGCGTTCAGGAGCTGAAGGTCTGAAGATCTGCGTGGGTTCCTCAAGGCACTGGAATGCCGCCTGAACAGTAAACCCTACAAGCTGGGGTTTAAACACTAAAGCCCGCACCCCAGCCTCCGATCTATCCAGTCTACAGCTTCGGGATTTCGATGGCTGAATCCCTCGGACGCACAGCCCAACATCTGGAGGTTTCCGAAAATAGGGGACCCTAATAACATAGTACCCTAAATAGTAGGATCCTTACTATAAGGACCCCAAGATAAGGTACCGTAACTCTCGGAAACTCCCAATCTGAGTTGTAAGATTTAAGGCTCTTGCTAACCTCAAACCCAGAAGTTCTATTGCACAAGTATCCAAAGATCTAAAAATCCAAGACTCTAAACCTTAAGCCCTATAGACTGTAGATCCAGCATTTGGCTTACTTCACCAATACTTATTAACTTTCAAATTACTACTAAGTTATAAGAACGCAAAAAGTTTCAAGATTGGGTATTGGGGAACTAAGTTGGAGCATTACGTTCATGCCCCGCCCTCCCTTTCCACCTTCCAAGAACAGGCAGAAACACTCGCAGAGATTTCGGGGAGCTCCTCTGATAGAAAGGTCACTGACGCAGCTCTTAAATTTTAAATCCCCGAAGCCCAGAAGCCTAAACCCGAAACAGCCTTGAGAGTGGAGATCCCATTGCGCATCCTTTCCGAGGAGATGCGCCTCAGGACGATGCATCTACCCTAAACTCTAAACCATGAATCTGAAGCCTGAACCCTGAACCCTAAACCCTAAACCTATAAACCCTATAAACCCTAAAAAAAATTCTAAACCCTATAAACCCTAAACTCCTAAACCCTATAAGCCCTGAACCCTAAACTCCTAAAACTCCTAAACCCCTAAACTAAACCTATCTACTGGAAAGCAAGACACTGTTGAAGAAAGTCGAAAAGAACGGCCTCCCGGCGTTGGCCGAGGAGGAGATAGCCCCGACCTATCTACTCAGCCGAACCGCCCTGGCGCTGAATCCGACAAGTCGTGAACAAGAACCCGCACGAAGAATGCAGGCACATCTGGCAACAGAAAGTGTATGTTTAGGGGTTTAGGGTTTAGGGCTTATATCCTGTATAAGGTATAATGACCATACCATAATGCAAGATTCCATATAGACAAATACCATCATCTATACGATGATCTGCAGGATACTCTACTATAACAAAAACTGCTACAGTTGTACTCTGCCTCAATCTAAGGTTGACACCATGGCCCCCCCTCCATCCTGGGATCCTCAAGCACCTGCTGAATACCCTATATGTACCTTTAAGGGTCCCTAGAAAGGCCTCAGGGTCCATATTAGGGGCCCATACCCTAAACCCTAAACCCTATAAACCCTTAACCCTAAACTCTATATACCCTATAAACCCTAAAATCAATATAAACCCTATAAACCCAAAACCCCCAAAAACCAAAAACCCTAAAACCCTAAACCCCCAAAACCCTAAAACCCTAAACCCTACAGGCCGTCCCAGCTGCAATGCTTCGACCGCTCCGAGCTTTCCGAGCTGTAGAAACTCGTTCCGGGTGATGTGGCCGACCTCGGGAGAGGGCTTCAGGGCTCTGGGGTTTTAGGGTTTTGGGGTTTTGGGGGTTTAAGGTTTAGGGCTTTAGGGGTTTAGGGCTTTAGGGTTGAAGGCTTTAGGGCTTTAGGTTGGAAAGTCTCCAAGATCAGTGGCACGGAAGACGACAACATTTACAAGATGTACTGCCGCAAAGGCACATGAGCAGCTCGGGGATGTGAAAGACGAGCTACGTTCTATGTCAAACAACTGGAGAAAGACAAGGGATGCATGAACGGACACGTCAAAGGAACGAGGCCGCCACCAGATTAGAGCCCAAAGCCCTGCAATTTCTAGAAGGCCTGAAGCCATCTTAAGCTTATCGGATCCTTGAGAGAGGGTGGTTCAAGGGCGGATTCTAAGGGAACCTGAAATACACAATGCAGAACTAGGGATTACCAGGCAATCTACCCCGCTGGATCCTATAATAAGCCCACCGTCCCGAATCCTGCAAGCCGATCCCTCTACCATGCAAGCCCTTCACGTTTGTAGTACTGATACTGACCCGCCTCAATCTCCACAGGCGTCTACATACTGGCTGCCGTGCATGACGGACCCCGGTAGTTTGGATTCCATTCCTGGACATGTAGGGAAATCCGATAGCAAACAGAAATGGCAATAGCCCTAAACAGAAAACCCAAAACCGTGAACCATAAAACCAAAGAAGCCCTTCGAGACGGCCACATGTGAAGCATCGAGGAAGTTGAAGAGGAGGCGTGGATCAAATCGACCCTGGAATACGGTTTCGGAGCTCTTTGGTCTCGGCTTTCGAGTTTCGGGTTTGAGGATTACGCTACGTTGGTGTGTGGCTTTGGGCCCATTACTCAAACAATACTGTATTGGCTTGTCTCGATCGCTCGTTGAACACAATCCTGTTGAGAACGACTGTCGTAGTGCAGGGTCACTAACAGTAGGCAGTTGCAGATATACTGCATATGAGTATAGTGACTTGATTACTAGTTATTCCTGCTTCTATTTTAAATGGGGCACAAAAGAACACGCGTGTGTGTGTGTGTGTGTATGTCTGTCTGTCTGTCTGTCTGTCTGTCTGTCTGTCTGTCTGTCTGTCTGTCTGTCTGTCTTCATGTATGTATGTATGTATGTATGTATGTATGTATGTATGTATTTATGTATGTATGTATGTATGTATGTATGTATGTATGTATGTGTATATATATATATCTACATATATAACACTATACACCAGATCCCAAGGACTACCTAGATGAATGCCGAACCCGCACGGGGAGCGAACCCGACCACATGGCTGCAGAAGATGGCCGCGCTTTAAAGCTCCAAGACACAAGCTGCAAGCCAACTCGCTTCAAACCACCCAGCCTCAAGTCAAGTTGATACCCCAAATCCTAAACCTTGCATCCCCAAAGTTGATGCTCCTCTAAAGTAAGATGGGGTCTTGGAGCTTAGGATTCTTCCCACTCATTCTTGCAGTCATTGCAGCTTCGGGCATCTAGCCGCCTTCCGGGCGACCCCCATACCCTAAACCCTAAAGGAGAGACCCTAAACCCTACATCCGAAACCCCAAACCCTCTGCCCCAAAGGAGAAACCCCAAACCCCATAAACCCTAAACCCGAAGGGCCTTGAAGTTGCACATGCGGCAGCAGTTGACGAAGTCCTGGGGACGGGAACCGTAAGCCAAGCGGGGTTTAGGGCTGAGGGGAGGATTTGGGGTTTAGGCTTTTTAGGGTTCGGGGTTCTATGAAAACCCTAAACCCTTACAACCCCTAAAACTTGGGAATTCTTCAGGAGTCTACAGCGTGATCGCTTGCGCTTTAGGCTTAGACTTAGGACTTTAGGTTGCTGTTGCTTTGGGCTTTGGGTTTCGCAGGTGTAATTTAGGGCTTCAGGAGATTAGGGTGCAGCTTCAGGATTTTTGTTACTTCGGGTGCCGGGTTCAGGGCGTTGAGGTTGAAGACCCGTAAAGTTGCAACTAGGCTTTAGGGTTTAGGGTTCAAGGGTCTAGGGTTTAGGGGTTTAGGGTTTAGGCTTTAGGGTTCAAGGGTCTAGGGTTTAGGGGTTTACGGTTTAGGGTTCAAGGGTTTAGGGTTCAAGGGTTTAGGGGTTTAGGGTTTAGGGTTCGAGGGTGTAGGGTTCAAGGGTTTAGGGGGGGAGCCATGCCGGGGTGTGGGCTTCCTGGGGGAAGCCGGGCACCAAAACCCTCCCGTACCAAGGCTTGCGCAGAGTTTAGGGTTTTAGGGTTTAGGGTTTAGGGCATCGATGTCCTTATTTTTGGCGTCGGGAGAATTTGTCGTAGCAGTCCCTTATAGCGACAAAACGTCTAAAGTTGGTATCGTAGACTTTGCTTGACTCCCAGAAAACTCCAAGACCATGAAGACCCGAAAACCCTACAGCGCCCCGCTCGGGCCCTTGTAGAATCCCCTAAACCGTGGAAC
Source organism: Symbiodinium necroappetens (assembly GCA_905231915.1). Lineage (NCBI taxonomy): Eukaryota > Dinophyceae > Suessiales > Symbiodiniaceae > Symbiodinium > Symbiodinium necroappetens. The sequence continues at coordinate 1,030 of CAJNJA010014348.1, read as the reverse complement.
CCTAAACCCTAAACCCTAAACCCCTAAACCCTAAACTCTAAACCTTGACTTAACTTCTAAACCCTAAACTCCTAAACTCGAAGCCCCCCCAACATTGAAACCCAATCCCGGTGAGGGCTTTGAGAAGGGCTTATAGCCCTCGAGAGCCGGGCGTTTCCAGAAAGGCCGCGACCTGCGGAAGGATTCGGGTTTATCCCTAAACCCTAAAAACTCTAGACCTTAAACCCTTCAACCCTAAACACCAAAACCCCAAAACCCCAAAACCCCAAAACCCAAAGCCCTTTCCGAGTTTAGGGTGTAGGAGCTTAGGTGATTAGAGAAGTCGGAGGTTGGGAGCTGAGGGTGTCAGTCTAGGAGTTTAGGATTTTGAGAGTTTGAGAGTCCAAGGTGTTTATGGTGCAGTCGTTTAGGGTTCATCTTTGCGGCAAGACCTTCGTGTTTCATGGTCGGAGAGAGGGGGGAAAGGTTTCGGAGGATTTTCGTATCCGGCCGAGCCGAGGGGCTGCACAAGCATGGCCTGTTTGTTTGGGTACAGTGAACATAAAAATTGACCCTAAACCTAGACCCCGCAGTTCACATATTAGTTACCGCAAACCATGCGCACTTGCGACTAGGGCCCCTGCAAGTAGCCTTTGAAAGCATGGCTGTCATGGGATGTTTCTGTGTGCTGGGAAAGGCTTCCGCGTATGCTGCTGGGAATCCAGATGCCACTCCTGATGTGCACACTACCCCAAAAAAACCCTCCGTCCGAACGGGTCCCCGAAACCCTAAACCCTAGACCCTGAACCCTATAGACCCTAAACACTAAACCTTAAACCCAAAGGGACCAAAGAAAATCCAGGCCGAACCCAAACTCCTCAAACCCGACAGCGCCGGACAACACGCATCCCTGACCCCTCTCGTTTCTGTGGCATGAAAGCCTTCTCTGCGTTTCCGCTTCTTCTCGGGGATCTGACTCAAATCCTTGGCTGAGTGTTGGGCTTACAGGTTTTGGGTTTTGGACTTACCCAAATCCCTAAACCCTAAACCC
>CAJNJA010014346.1:0-12244 GCA_905231915.1 Symbiodinium necroappetens | reverse complement strand
TTCGGCAAGCTCTGCAAGTAGTTATGGTTTTGCATTGGGGATAAAGATGCATGTGGCTGCGCGACCAGACGGCATGCGCGCCGACCGCGCAGGAGACACGAATTGCAGCAAAGCAAGACCGAAGCTCACCCAGGTTTGGGGGTCGCATGAGGTCGTTGCCTGGAAAGATTTGAGCGGACGGCCTGGAGCGTGGATATCGCATGGCCAATTTGCCAGAACACCCGAAGAAGCTCGCTCATGTTTTGCACTCACTCGCCCATGCTCTGTCGGTGCACAAACGCTTCCTGCGATCGTCAGGGATTTGTCCTGGGAATCCGATCGATTTCGCCGATCGGATGCGTGGCTTCCAATTGGATCCACAAGGTGAACACTCCAAGAAGAGACCCAGTAGATACCTTGCCGTACCTTGGAAAAAAGCCATGCTTCACCCGTTTCCGGCACGCCCAAAGCCTGAAGCATTCGCGATACTCCAATGGAGTTCGGGCTCGCATGGTGCCCAGGGTGGCAACAAAACTCCAAGGCCAGTTTGAATCAAGGCACGTGCACCACGATGGCAAAACGACGATTACAGGCTATGGATGGAAAGCTGATCGTGCAATGGTGTATGCACACCCAAAGCCTGCCTAGCTCAATGCATGGCTATATAAGAATTTGGTTCAAGCGGAGTCCATTGCTGCGGCTCCGGGCCCATGAGCCGTTAAGGTGTCACGAATAGCGATCCCTACTTCGCTGGCGGTCGCAAAAAGAGCAGGCTGGTGCTCAAATGGAGAGCAACCAGGCGCTATGGCAACGATAGTTTCCGCAACTTTTTCCCAACCACCAGCCGAGAAAAGCTGGACCGCCCAAACTGCAAAAAAGCTTCGGTGTTTCAACCGTCGCGACAGAATGAGGAAGATTGCTGGCACACGCAAGTTTCTGGCCCCATTCATGTTCTGACACGTCTTAAAGTTATGGAAAAGCCGGTCTGGGTATGATTGAAGATTGAAGCTTCACGGAAAATTGTCGGAAGCCCCCTCAACATGAGCCAGCCGGCCTGATTCAATCAAACTGCTCTTCGAGCCGTTGTTACATCCTTCAACCCTCAAGGCCTCAATACTCCTGAATAAAACACCAAAGGAGGCAAAGGAGTGAGCATCAGTACCTGTAGTCGTGTGCATGTCTATAGTATATAGCACACGTATGTCGCATCTCGTCCTTTCTTTTCACTCTTGTACAGATCTTCAGTGCAGACTCGATTTTGTTGACATGACATTGCTGGTTTCGCTCAGCTGCCTGCAGACGGCCAGGATGCCCAAAATGCCAGACTTGAATACATATTCAGGAGGTTGAGGTGGAAAAGGTGCCATGTTGCAGAGTTTCTTGGCTTGTGGGCTTGAGGCTCACATGATGGGTCTTGCATTTATTGGCACCAGGACACGCACTGTAGATCTCTGAACCCGCTCTCTGTGCTCAATGCACACCAGCCACCAACACCGAGGGCGCAGCAGACTGTGGATCTTGCCCAGGTTCCAGCCATATATCGGCTGCAGCCATCTGCGCCTCTCCGGAAACATTGATTGCCAAGGATCAAGACCTACGGCGGCTTTTTCGGGAGCATCCGAAACTGAAAAAGCGACACGACATGCCGGTCCAAGCGGACTGCTAAGCCCAAATGAGCGCATCATTTGCACTCGGACCTGCTCTCCTCAGGGAGCGCCCCCTGTTTAGAACAGGATTCGAGAATGAAGTCTGGACCTTTGAGTATTGGCATTGCATTGGCTAGCAGCTGGCTGCAATGAAGAGAATGTTCTGATGGCTACAGATACATACTGCTACTAGGTGAAACGGTATTGAGCGCTGTCAGACATCCTCATTGAAACTCAAAGGACGAACTTTGCCGGGACATGTCGTCCTCACCTCGTATGGCATGCATGAGCCAGATGAACAAAGAATTAAAATGATTTCCAGCATGGTCAAGTCATACAGACATCCGCCGCAGTAGCTGTGCAGGCCGAAGTCCATGAATCTGTGCGCCAGCGAGGCAAGCACGCATGTTGAGAATGCGGCTAAAGCCTGTAGTAAGCCCTTCATAAGCTTGCATCACATCCCCAGACTCGGGGATTGCATCAAAGTTGCTGTCTGCTTCGGGCAGGGAAATGGCGGCCTCTGTGTGTGGTATGGACAAGCATAGCTACATTCATGATATGAAATGGCTGCGACGGAGGCCTGTGTCTGTGTGGTTGGCCGATGAGCACGCTTGACCGGGAAGCCACCTTCCAGAGCTGTCAGCCAAGACTTCACCTTCAGGGTAGGAATGTGGGCCCTTCATGGTACCTCTAAGCAACATCACACGAGGATCAACCTGCAAGGAAAGCCGTGTTATACCAGCTCGGCTGACTGGCAGAAAGACTGTCAATCTGCAAGGCCCCCTTGCTATGATGCTGATGTCTTGCAACCTTGTTAGCGCGCCTCAGCCTGCGACGTGTGTCGGATGTAGAGATCGAACTCACCAAGGTGCCTTGTTGCAGCAAATTCTCTGCACCCTTTCAGAAGTGAACTCTTGGCACATTGAACCGAAGGCAGGACCGTGTTCAGACTTTAAAATGTCCCTTCTGGGGCATCGGTTGAAGGCTTACAAGACGTGCTGAATGAAGTCATGGCCACTCGGTTGCCAGAGGCCATGCGCACAGCCGCTCCAACAGAGTGACGAGGATCTCGCGAAGATCAACGACAGTCCGCGTGCCTCCGGGCTAGCGGCTAGGGTGCTACTTTGACACAGGTTTCAGGCCAAAGCACAAGGACGGAGCAAGTTCAACAAAAACAAATTGCGGCTCCTGCTTGCCTACGACGTGGTAGAGACGCAGCCATCTTTAAGAAACAAGGCATCCCCGGGCTGCCGAGAGCCCAGCGCGCTGAACGATAGCAAGCGCACCGGCGCACCGGCGCGATAGCAAGCGCCAGGCCAAGCTCAGTGGAGACCGCCGTGACAAGCCAGAGGGAGCCGACAGAAAGATAGAGACTGAAACCCTTGTGGCATTGCATGGGATAGTGATTATGCTGACCTGCCCACAAATTTCGCGATGGTCGCAGAGAAGTCGCAACCTGAAATATGCCTGTTGCACCATGCTCCTTGTGGCAACTTTTGATGAAGAACGTCACTGGGTCTCATCTTTGTCATCTTAATGAGTGACTACTATTCGCTCGCACGCTCCCACCATCTCCCACCAGTGTGAAGCCTAATCATAGAAAGGTTCGATGGCAAGTCGGCTTGACTATCTGAGACTTGCCCTGCAGACAGTGACAGCAGAAAGCAAAGTCCCTAAAGATGAACTGTACGTGAGCACGTTACTTGCAGTTACTGGAGAACTGCAAATCAAACCTCATTGGGTTCAAGGTGGTTCAACAACTTACCTGGCTTTTCGCCTCCTTCTAACAAAGAGTCCTTCCTGTAGAGATGTTATCTCAATGGCAGCGCGAGCCTGCAGGCTCATTGCGCGTGTGTGGCAGCACTCGCCTCGATGACTCGAAGCGGTACGGTCTCGGACAGTCTCAAGGAGAAATGAAGATGTGTAGTTGTGTAGTCTTACATGTGCAGTCAGGTGCTGCTGAGAGGCAGTGCTATGAACACAGCGATGGCAGAGTGCCACTCACAATCCTGACAACACGTCTTGAACTAATGTAGCATCGCACAACTTTGCAGGCAAGCTGGAACAAACTATGCAGGAACATTGCTTAGAGTGTGTTGCGATACTCGTCCTGAGGTCTTAGAAACACTTGTAGAAACCTTGCGAAGATGCTAAGACACATCACCGGAAAGAGAGCTACGACCAATCACGAGAGAATCAACTCCACCGGCGAACACAGCAAAATGCGCGGACCGCATTGGAAGAAGGGTGAAAGAGAAGGGTGAAAGAAAAGTATTGCTCAATTGCTGAAGCCCGCCCTCCTTGAAAGGCAGCCATACCTTAGCACCAGAAAGGCTTAAGCGGCAACACTGCAAAATACTCTGTGAAGGCAAATGGGCTGGCCAAGGCCGAGTGATCAGGTGGCAGTTGCCAACGGTTTCCAGCATCTCTGCAGTGCCTGACTCTTAAACAGGCAACACATGGGAAAGAGATGAAAGGGTCTTTCATGGGCCTTGAAGATGCTGTCTGCACCAAGATAGCCACTGAAACATGATCTCTTCGCTGGAAGCCGTGATGTCGAACTGGAGATAATGAAAATAGCCTTTGACATGCAGCAGCTCTCCGCAAATGACGGAATCTCTTCTCGGATAAGACAGGATTCCTACGGCATGCAGAAACACAAGGGGAACAGGAAATCGGCAACGGCAACGAGAGAACACAGCGCCATGAAGCCATGCAGCCAACAGTTGCACGGTAAGCATGTGGACGAATGTGGACAAAATGCCGAAGAATGACGCAGCAAGACATGATGGGGGGCATTATGTCACGGCGTTGCAAGCATAACTCAAAGACCAATAAATCCAAACACGCGCACAGAAAGAAATGGAACTTATCAGGACAGAGAAATGCACGCAGGATGATAAGGTACAGCCTGCAGCCGAACATGGCAGCCAAGGTCAGATGTGGAACTTCAAGTAGGACCTTAGCCTTAGGCAGTAGAACACTGTGAAGCGTCTGGGGGGCGGCTCGAATGAATCCGGGAGGGCGTGAATCTGGAGCTGGGCTCGGCTTGGGAGCGTGCTTCTCCTCGTAGCAATAGCACGACTGATGCGGTTGGTAATGGAAATCAGTTGCCCTGTTGCGCTTTTACAAGGATGTGCTGCAGTATGTCGTGATTCTATCCGTTTTGCGACAACACATCGTACTCATACCATTGACAAAAGTTTATCACAGATGAAGCAGAAGAGTCGTGTAACACAGCAAGCAAAACTACCCACCACCTGGTGAGGGAGTGGAAACCTACATAACGCGAGATGGACTTGGATGCAAGACCAGGTGAAAGACAAAACAGTTACATAAACTATAATTCAGATGAACGCTACAGCAGACCTGCTCTGAGCGCTCGAACCCTCTCAGGCCAGCGTCGGCGGGTTAATGAGTCATTTACAGAGCGGCACTAGTTGCTAGGACCCTATGTTACCTATCCTATATGAAGTATATCAACCTGAACTTCAAGGTGAGACATCGTAATGTGTCCTGGAGATCAGTACGGGCGATGAGTCTTGGGAGCACGAAAGTCTAGGACGCACACGCGCCAATGTAGATTGCGAACCTCACGAGGACCCCTTCACTTCAAGCTCTCCTCCGCAAACCTTTGCACCGTTGGTACAGGCATACACCAGTACACACCCGGACAATCTCAGGCACGCAGCGCTCGAAGAACTTCGAGACAGAAAAGATTTGTTTCCAATCCGCTTGGCTGTGCTGAATTTTTGCAAAAATCCTGCCAGGATCTGCGACAATAGCTTTACTTGACTTTCGTTGTCATGTTGGCAGAGTGCAACGGCCCGCAACATTATGAACCTGCCATGCGATCTTGGCTAATCGGCATGCCGAGCCCGGCTCCTGTTCCCTCTCCGAAACTCCTGCGCAGACTCTTCAACTGTTGCATTCAAACACTCCTATCGGGCAATTGCCACTACGGCCAAATGAAGTAATTGAGTAATTGCTTCGGGAAGATGCAATGTCCCAAGACTAGCGCAAGCTGTGAGCATGCGGACAGGTTGGTGCCAGACTAGACTCTGGACAGTATGGTGACAATGAAGCATTCCCGCTCTGTGCTTGCAAACAAGGTTGGCAGACATTCGCCAATACCCATGGAAGAAGTGAGCTCGGTCCTTCTGCAGCTGCAGAGCAGCAGAGGCAGTCAAGTTCGGGTTGGCGCATAATTTTCTGCCAACAGGAAGCAGGACCTCTCAGGCCCCCAGCGCGTGGTGCAAACATCGTGCACGCGAGGCTCGACTTGATACACTTCTACTGTTTCTTTGGCTCTTCCACAGAGCCCTGTAGCGTTTTCACTTGAATCCTAAACACCATTCACCAGTGTTGCGAACGACAAAACACAGCCGTACATGCCCTGTCTTGCCGAACAGTATTGGTAGTTCCGTGGCCCACGACTCTCACCGCTAGCACAACATAGCGAAATTCAACTGCAATTCATGTCTGTCGCTGAATTCTGAAACTGCCCTCTGAGTTCCAGATCGCTCCTGACATCAGATGTGTGACCAAACCGAAAATAAGCACCCTCAAATGCCACGGACATACCCGGCAGTAAAGCAGACGCTCTGATCTCTGGAAGTTCATTAGCAAGGACAAAACTACGGGGGAGGACAAGCAGCCCTGTGTCGTCTCTATCACGCAGTGGACTTGCTGTGAGAACACAGGCAAGACATAATTGTACCGCACCAAGACGTTATGCATCCTCATGCACACATGTATCTGAAGAGCGCGCGCACCTTCAGCCCTGCGCTGTTGCGTTGGACCTGCTGTCGCACTTCTCTCAAGTCTGCAGTGTACAAAAGCGCCACGGACGAGGTGAGAGAGAAGCCTGTCGATGTGCCCGGCCATTCAGGGCAACAGGAACTCGACAGTCCCATCCTCGGCTCTGGACTTCCAGATCCCGAACGCGGAAGCATTAGCAGAAGTCGTGCGACCCGGTCTGTTCCGAGATGCTGCTCATAATGTCGAAGAAAGCTCCAAGAAGTTGCTCAAGATCTTGGTGCCTGGGGCAGACTTGGGCAAACTGCGTTGTCCGGTTATAAGCTGAACTCTTGCCAAATTGCTGTTCAATTTGGCAGACCAGAGCGCAGCAGATCGCCCAGCCCGCTCCGCCTAGATAACCGAAGTCATGCCTCCGGGACAGAAAGCTCATCACGAGAATCGCTGTAGGTGATGACTCATACTACTTACGTTGGGACATGACAGTGCGAAGCATTTTCCGAGCGACGACTGCCCATAGACTCCACGCTGCTTTGCCCAGAAGCGAACACACCTGCATCAGTGAGCAGCCCTGCTTCAATGAGAAGAACTGACACATGCAGCGAAGCGCTGCTCGCACATCATCACAACGTGCAGCTGTGCAGATCTAGGCACGTCAGCAACTGTTGAAAAGCTCTCTTGTCGGGGACCTGAGCTGCAAAGCTGAGATCCGGCCGTTGAAGATTCTGCAACAGGTACCCACAAATTTGATCAGTGCAGAGAAGATGCTGACTCCAAGATGGCAAGCGCGGTTTGTCTGGCGACATAACCGGACCTCGGAAACATGTTCTTTGCCGCAAGCAGGCCTCGTACGGTGCAGGATGGCTAGTATTGCAATGTGAAGCCTCTATGAGCCCTAAGGCACCCCACCGGCATTCCACACAATGGTGACACGTGAATCGCCGAAAGGCACCCCAGACCGGCAAAAGGCAACCCATGCAAAGTCATCCCCGAGGTGGCGTCTTCGACATTTTGAAACATGCGCTCAGACAGTGAGATGCAAGCGTCGCACAAAGCATCGCTGCAAAAATCTCTCTGTTGAAGCATCAAACATGTCCGAATTCCCAAGTAGACGCCCTTCACAGCCCACACTATTCACCCCAAAACCATCATACCAAACCAAATACCGAATGCTCCTCTGGGCAGAAAAGATGTCACAGCCGCCCAACCAGTGTACCGAAAACTCCGCAACTAGAATCCTCGATTGTACCAAGACGACAAGATCACACACGTACGAAAGTACTGTGTTCACCCAGGTGACGCCCCTCCGGGGACGCCTTTCGCATACCCCGGAGGCCTTGTTTCATACACCTAGTAGCACTATCTCACCTCCCCAGCTTTGCCGTGTCAATTGGACGATAAGACTATGTCTTCCAGCTCCATTGTAGCCCTGACACCTAATCGCGACATTTTCGACTGGTGTGTTTGCCAAAAGCCACGCGCCTTGAACCTAACCAATACGCCCTGTGCATTGTTTTTCGGGCTGGCTGCGAGAGGGCGTGCGTTCTCGGAACTCAATGCCCAGGTGAGTGTCTCCCAGCGACATGTGCGCAACCTGTACATTAACATGGTCTTCTCCTGAAGTCCCAGTGTATTTTCTCGTTCGCCCGATTGCGTGCCAATCATTGATTATATGTTAGCTTCCCTTTGATTTGAAAACGTGACCGCATGATTGCATGCATGCTTGCATGTAGGCATGCGTGCACACAATGTGTGAATTCGGGTGAAGGTAAGTAGGTATGCATGCATGGATGTGCGTGTGTGTGCGCGTGGGTATGTATGTATGTATGTATGTATGTAAGTAAATAAGTAAGTAACTAAATAAGTAAGTAAGTAAGTAAGTAAGTACGTAAGTAAGTAAGTAAGTAAGTAAGTAAGTAAGTAAGTACGTATGTATGTATGTATGTATGTATGATGTACGTATGTATGTGAGAAGGATGTATGTATGTATGATACTGTATGTATGTATGTATGTATGTATGTAGGTATGTGTGTATGTATGTATGTATGTATTTATGTATGTATGTCATGTATGTATGCTGGGTGCGTGCCTGCGTGCATGTATGCATGCCTGGACGTATATGTAGTATGTAGACGTGTCGCCGTGGGCCCTTCCGCATGGCGCGCAGGCCCACCTAAGGGCCAGCCCACACCTCTCAACAGCACAAAAAACCAAAGGGATGGCATGAGATGGCACATGATGGCACTCGTTCGCCATGGTCTGAAAAACATCCTGTGTGAACTGCTACAAGCTTCAGGTCGGGTGGCGGATCAAACAAATAAATTTGGATCAAAAAACTACGCCAGATGGATAAAAAAATTGAAAACAGTTAAACAGTACCAAAAAAAAGAGTATCTGCGCAATAGGGCTAATGAAAGACATAAGGGTTACGGATGAAAAAATTGAGCATTGCAAAACCCTGTAAGACAACATCCCTACACCCTAGACCCTGTATGACCCTGTACAGCCCGGAGAACCAAACTCTAATTCTTCAGGCCCCATTAGTTGCTGCACTCATTGCCCACTTCTAGCTCAGTCGTCTGGCCAGGGGCCACAAAAAATTCCCAAAGCCCTAAACCCTAGACATTCGACTCCTAAACTCTTTTGAGCCGTAAACTTGTGAACTTTTTGCAGCCTTGAAAGCAGGTTGAACCCAGACCCACTAAAAAGCTAAAAAGCGACCCGAAGCAATGGTAACTACTGGGTGATCGGCGCGAAAAAGCCCCAAATCCTATACCCCCAACTCTAAGCCCAAAATCTGAGACCCCAAACGGTTTAGGGTTTGGGGTTTAGGATTTAGGATTTAGGGTTTGGGGTTTAGGATTTAGGGTTTAGGGTCCCTGTAGGAGCCCTTGTTGAAACCCCCCCAAACTTTTCCTAATCAGGACCTCTGTGGAATTTCATCTTTCGGCCATCCACCGACACAACTCAAAAACCATGGTTTAGGCTTAGGGGTTTCGGGTTAAAGGTTTGGGGTTCAGGCATAGACCTCAAACAGTGCGAACTTCTGCAAATGCTCGCGAAGCTGCTTCAAAAGCCGGCTCTTGGCCACTGAAAATCTGTTGGGCAACGGCTTCAGCGCAGAGCGTTTTCGCCCGCCCCTGCGCTTCGGGCCGTTGAGCACTTGGCCGGCCTGCTTGCGCTTGCGTTGGCGAGTGCCAGCTTGACACGTGCCAACAGCCGCCATTATTGCTGCGACGGTCGCGCGCGGGTTTTTGATGCGTTTTTTCCATACTCCCACCCCAGGTCTTCGAAAAATCGTGCCTTGATTCAGGCTTACTGGAGCCCTTGGCCGCCTAGCACATGCAGTAGGCAAGCCACTGCCACACACCAATTAGAATGCTTGTCTGACACGCCCAAAGTTGCGAATATTCGCTGATGGTTTGGCCTTGTTCTGCTCCTCCTTCCTCCTTCCACGGCCCTGGATCTCAAGGCATTGTTCTTTGCTGACCTCAATCACAGATCAACGGAAAATGAAGAGATCTATCTGCATTCCCAACCCAAAACCTACCAAGACCAAGCCGAACCCCAGTGAAACATGTGCGGTGGACCTTCGTGGACGCCGTCAAATCGATTAGATTGCGCACGGTCCCATCTGCGCCCATCAGACGCGCATCGGCAGCTTCTATGAGCGATTGGCCACTGGTGAACAGTATAAAGGGGTGGCAGCTGCATTGCCGCATGCTGAAACATTCCGCGCCACCCAACACTGCCTGTGGATTCTTCTTGTGCTGGAAGCTGCCCGGCCAAGTCTTAATAAGCCATGTTGCGGCGTTGGCGTCCTACCATGAACCATGGCATGCACCATCAAAGAAATCCACAAGCGATGTTTGCACGCATGCGACATGCTAAACGAATAGTCCGATGAATATTGTTTTGCCCACAATGTGTCCTGCTTCCAGCGCTTGTCGCCTTTGCCGGCCCGCCCTTTTGCTTGTGGCCGCAAGTTGCACCAAGCCTCCAACCGAACCAACACATTGTCAAACCACAGAGCGAATGTCGTGATCACGAAATAAACCGCGCATCCATACATCTGTTCATCCATCCACCCCAAGTACTGGCGGTAGTCAGGAGCACTGCCAAAATCGGTTCCCCCCTGTATGGTGACCAAACGTGACTAAACCGGTTCTCCGCAGGATGGGTTGGAAGCTGGAAGCTTCACGAACACAAGGCTGTACAAACGCACAGATGGATCTGACTCAGTGCATTTCGGCAACGCTGCTTCAAGTCAGATATCCAGAACTGTTTGAAGTCGCAAACCACGCGGCCCCCACTTCCGACTCCGAGCCAAACTAAACGAACTCCGAAACTGGCCGACCACTGATCCGAAACCGGCCGAGGCCTGATCCGAAACTTGCCGGGTCCTGATCCGAAACTCAGCCCCGAGACTCAACACCGAAACAAACCTCCAGAACCCTGGACAAAAATAACTTCCCTCGTCAGGCACCTCAGCGCCATCGGAATGTTACACCCTGGTTCAGCGGGAGTGTTGTGAATTCGGAGACGAATCGTCATGCAACCTCACGACAACCAAAGAAACAACCTCACGTCGACGTCATCACATCTATCCAAACCATCTCCATGGCACACTCTTTGCCACTCTGAAGCACCAATGTGAAGCCCAGCCTACTCAGCCGCAACACAGGCACGCCACGTCGCAAGAGTTGCGCGCAGAAATCGTAGTCCTGCATTCTAGATGTGTTGACATGGCCGTCATCTCACGACACGTGGCTTTGGGGGGGCACTCGACCAGAAGATCTTGACGTGTGGACGGCTACAGGCAAGGTTGCATAGGGGCCGCCGCCGCTTCATACTTAGTACTCCAAGTCAATCCTGTTTGGGGCAAGCTTCGCTGCGACAGTGGACGGGCGCTGTCCGGCAAAGTGGATGGGAGAACCTGAGTGGCTCTCTACGAGATGTTTGCACGAAGCCGTCTTATGCCGTCTTGACATGCGTGCTCCGTGCCGAGAGCCCAACCATCCAGACATCGCCCGCAACGAAGTTGGTGAACGACATGAGCGGCATTTGATACCGGAAGACTGCATTCGGGCAGACATAAGGCCCCCCGAAGCAACAACATCCGGTCTGCAACAGAGCCTCGCGCCAATGATTGATTTGCAAAACTATCTTATGTGACGTCTGGAAACAGGAACAGCCCAAACGCAGGGACTACAGGGTCCCTCAATGTCCCTCACCTTGTGCAGGACCTTCGCAAACTTGTCCGGCAGAAGTGGCCGACCATGACCGCTCCACGTCGAGGGAGCCGTCGCAAGCTGAGAAACCGGAAACATCGTCTGGAATGGCGATTACCGGTCTTCCCGTCCTGAACCAATCCACAGGCGTCCTCAAAGCCCCGCGGATATGATAAAACTCAGTCCTGCAGGCGAGGCGGAGTGCGGCGTTTTGCGCATTGTGGACTGATCCGCATTGAAGGATCTGACTCACCTTGGGCAGCTAGGAACCACGCTTTTTGAGCTCTCTCCTCCACTTAATCAAACCATTTCCTGCAAACGTTGCAATTGCAATTTTAATTTTGACCAACCTTCTTCGAAACGGCTCCCTCATGTGAACGTCAATGCTGTCTGCCCGGCCTGACCAGCACATAAGCGCCTGCCTCCACGCCCTTGCTGGCATAATCTTTGGCGTCGTTGTCCGCAACGTGCCAACGCACTTTCCGGAACAACTGGACGCCCAGCACCTGCATTGGAGCTCAAGAATACCGTTGTAGCACCATGCGACGTGGGGTGAGGCATCAAAAAAACTAAATAGACATCAAAAAATACTAGACCGGAGAATCAAAAAAAAAACCTAAAATAAGCAT
>CAJNJA010014345.1:0-12244 GCA_905231915.1 Symbiodinium necroappetens | reverse complement strand
TGTGTATATAGATGTATGTATGTATGTATGTATGTATGTATGTAGGTATGTATGTATGTATGTATCATCGCATTCTATGTATACGGGATGTGCAGGTGTATCCTAAGGTAGGTATACATGAGTGAATGCAAGCATGCATGTATACATGAGCGTGAAGCTGAAGCTGAGTTGGTTCCACCATGGCTTAGCTGTTCGGGAAGTTGGGAACAGGGTTTCGGAAACCGATGTCACTGGAGCTTCAGCACTTCGGGGCTAGCACGAGCTTTTGACAATGCACATAGATCGAGGCATGTAAAACCCACAGGCATCCTTGTAGAAGATTGGACGTGTGAACCTGGAGCCCGTTTGTGCCCAGGGTTCTATAGGGGGTCGGAATAATAATACTGCCTTCTAATCCCCAGAGTTGCATTCTGATACACAGCAATTCCCTATTCCAGGTATCAAAGCCCCGATGTTGGCGTTGTCCGTTCAAGGTTCGTGCCAACCGTCCCGGAAGTCGGCGGTCCAACGAGAATTTCAGCAATATTGTTTTTTTTCGGTGTCTAGAATCTAGAAGGGCTCTTGGGGTTCAGGGTTCCCGAACCCTAAACCCAACAACAATCAACACCGATCCTAAAGCGGCAAAGCATGTGGGCAGCCCTCACAGCATCGACTCGACCAGGGAATCCGAAGCTTCTCCCCCGGCAAACCGAGCAATCAACCCTAAAGGGCGCAGTCACCTGCATTTTGTAAGCGGCTTGTGGGTTTGAGGGCGTAGGGGTTGCCGGGATACTTCAGAGACATGTGACGTGCACTCCGACCCCCAACCGAAAGCCTTAAATCCGAACTCAGTTGAACCTCTTGTCAAGTCGAAGACTCGGGTGAACAGAACAAAACCTGAAACTTCATGTAAACCCCTGACGAATACACGTCTCCGTATATATATGTATATAATATATATATATATATATAAATACATTTAAAAAAATAAATAAATAAATAAATAAATATATATATATATCGGTTCTTACCGCAGTCTACGTCGTCCCGACCAGGTCTCTAATTGGAACTGAGCCCTTCGGAGCTGCCCAGAAGACAACAGAAAACCCAAGGATCTTTGGAAGCAAGTTTCTGTACCCTGCTTGTAAAGGCGACCATACTGCAAGAATGCTAGGACTTCGTATATGCTTGCATGACTTACATGAATCGTACATCGCGGCTGAATCCAACAAAACCCACTGGTACCTACAAAAACTCGTCGAAAACAGGTGCCTCCAAAGAAGCATAGCCTGCTTCTGTGAGGCTCGAGGACACCTGGCTTCAGACTCGAGTTTGGAGTGTAGAGTCTGAGGCTTCGGCCTGTGGGCTTTAGGGCGTAGAGTCTAGGGTTCTTGCTTTTCGGTTGTTGGGTGCTTTTGGGGGCTTCAGTTGGGGCATGGTGGCTCAAGCCCCGAATGCTGGCTTGGACTGGAACTAAACACCCAAAAAAACCCTAAACCGTAAGCCCTGCCTTTACCCGAAGTTGAGATCGCCAGGCTTCGGGCTTCGGGCTTGAAGTTGAAGAACAAAAAGACAGGACGGATCTTTGTGGCGTTTTCTACCCTCCCCTAGTGGATTGCTTCACTAATCCCCCTTGAACCCAGCCCCGTCAGTGCTGGTTGCAAACCCCAGGCCCTAATGTCACGCCCATGTCAAGCGGTAGCGAAGGCTGAGAACTGGTTCTTCGCAGGAGCATAGATCGGTCCCACTACTTTACTTGGGTTCCTTTAAGTTCCTCTGCTGCCTTCGCGTTTTCTTCAGCAGCAACAAGACCAGCTCTTGAGGGAGGTACCAAAGATCGTTGTTCCGGATTTGGCCCCAAACCCGAAGCCCTAAATGCTGTCGCCCCCCCTCCCGGCGCCCGCGCCCCAACTCGACCTCCTGCAACCGTGTTCCGATGACGTGAAACACCAGGCTGTGATCCGGCGCCACCTCGAGAGCCGGGTTTGAGTCGAACGCTTCGGGTGTGCATAGGGCTTAGGAATTCCTGGAGGAGCATCTTCACGAGCTGCCATGGTTTATGCTGGCTTTGAGAGCTGCTATATGGTTTCGGGTTCATGGCTTAAACGGTTTGTAAGGTTGTAGAAGGGTTCGTAGGGTTTACGGGGCTTAAGGTTTAGGGTTTTGTGGATATAAGGGTTTATTCTAAGACGGTTTGGGGCTTGCAGGGTTCAGGGTTTACATGTGTGTGTATATAAAAAAAAATATATATATATATCAGGTTTTTGCAGTCTGAGGCTTGGGAAACTACGGGCTTAGACTTTGAAGGGTTGTTGTTTTCCGCTACCGAAAAATGATTGTTTCGGGGTTTCAGCACTCACAACTGGGACAATCATGGCAAAGTTCCTGCTAGGCGTCGGCGGCGCATTGGCCCGAGCGGGGCAGAGATTCACCACACTCACGGAAAACTAAGCAGCAGCCATTCGCCACTGACCCAAGGAGTCCCGCAAACCAAAGTCTCCGACTCGAATCACCAACGACTCTGCTTGTTTAGGGTTTAGGGGAGCAGGCGGGCAGGGGAGTCAGTCCAGAACATGGTTGCACACCTTGCGAAAACCTGATTGATATCCTATACCCCACGAAAACCCCAGCGCCCCCGCAAGCCCCAGATCTCAGGCACTGGACCATGGAGAGCAGCATGGCCAGCTGAGCGATGTCATCGGGAGGCAGCACAGGGGCCTGAATCTCAGAATCCAGAGATTCGAAGTCTTGGGGCTTCATGCCAAGTCATTTGGCTTAGGGCTCAGGACTTTTAGGATTATGCATGTCAGGAGCCCTTTGATAGGCTTACTATGTCAGCTGCGCTTTAAAGCTCGCAGAAGGTGTTTTGTTGCTGCAGGGCTGCACGGATTTGGTTCGAAGGGCGACAGCGCATCAGAAAAGCCAGTTTACAAATGAGTTCAACATGTTATACCTAACTTTTCGCGGCGTTCCTGAATACAGGATCCTGACCATGAAGACCCTAAGTACGGCCTCACTCACACCCCACATTTTAAATGTGCGCGTCTAGGTCACTGGTGGACCCTGTGCGTCTGCACTATAGTAGAGATGTATGCTGGGAGCGAGATTGACTACAGCTAGTTTATCAACAATGGACTGCGTGTCAACAGAAGGGCTCAAACAAACCTGGAAGCACTCACACTTTCACTGAACCCTACTCCAGCCAGCACGGTTTCGGCTTTGATTCGCTATACAGGGACACAATAGTCAGGTATCTTACTTGCCGAGTTCAGAAGACCCCCAAAATAAGTTTCAGGTCTACATGCAGGGGAAATATGCTCCGCTTTACTACTTCGGCTACTGGGATATTACTTGGAGAATCTGGGAGGTAATGGAGAAGAAGCTATATGTACCCCGAATGGGGTCCACTCGTACGCAGAATGTTCCCTTTACTCTGTCGCTTGCGTACGGCCTATATTCTCGTAATTGCTGACCGCATTTAAGGGCTGTTAGATTTGATCGAGCACAACCGCATCATGTGGCTACTGCCATGCCGTGGCGGTTGCAGGCCTCGTTGCTGCTGCCACTTTACTACGCCAATTTTGCTACTACCGGCTGCTACACCCATCGTTGCCCTGTCATTCTTCTTGTGACACTCGCGGGCCTTCTTGTCAGAGCCAGCCAAAAGCTGTGCCTTAGGACTTAGGACGGAGGGTGGGACGATGCCAAGGTTTGCTAACCGCATATCAAGCTGCAAGCAGTAGGAGCATACTCCAAAAAATACCAGTTCTTTCCACAAATGACGTTATTGCAATCTTGCTTGATCCTTCGATGTGCGGGCTGTGCGGGGGAGTCTTGTTTGCTTGCTGCTGGTGGTGTTTTGGAGGTTTTTGAAGACGATGCTTGCAGAAAAACTTCCAGTCCGCGGATTTCTGAATTGCGAGCATTCACGCTCAAGAAACAGCCAACTTTAAATCGACCGAGGCTTCGTTGAGAACGGCTGTCTGCTATCGGCCTCCACTATTGCGCAATAAGTTACGGATAGATTTTCGGCGATTATTACCGAACTGTCCACAGTTGAAGCAAGCCTCATGAGGACTATCGTCACTGAAGCCTGAACCCTACTCGCACGTCCTCTTGGGAGCGATGCCCAAAAGTTGACGAGTCGGATCACCACCTGAAGACTGGGTTCTTCTTACGGGGCTCATTTTAAGCTGCTATACTGTATTACTATAGTTAGGGAATACCATATTATTGACTGCAGATCCGTATTGTATGGTAGCTTAATTTTCATTTTCTTTAACAAGAACCAGAAGAGAAGCTGGTAAGCAGAGCTCGTGTCTATAGACTGGCCCGGTATGCGTAGGTAAGATTGAACTCATGGCCCCTCTGTAGACATCTAAGTACATACATACGCGCATAGATCGATTGAAACAAAGATAGATTAGATTTAAGTCTACGTATACACACTTTATTATATATATATGTGTGTGTGTATATAGATATACGGAGAGAAAGAGAGGGAGGAGGGAGTTTCTTCTGTTCAAGGCCGTCATTCCCAAGCCGTTTTGGCTCGATCCTTACATAGCTATCTGGCTGTTCACCCGAAAATGTACATCCAGAAAATCCTAAGTCCCTTGTCATCCGAAAACTTGCTGCAACCCTTTTGTCGAGGTGGTGGCAATGGCTACCGACGGTAGAAGCTGCAGGGTCCAAGGCTTCGCGGCTTTCGACTACATACATATGCATATATATATATATATGTGTGTGTGTGTGTCTGTGTCGAGATGTAGATGTAATTAGTTATGCATGATGTAGATATAGACAAAGATATGGGCAGAGCTACAGATATAGACATGCACAATATACTGTAGAAGCAGATACAGCAGATGTAGCATTAATACGTATACAGATATAAATGCAAGCCATAACTTTAGACATGGATTCATAGATGTAGATATAGATAATCTTCTTAAGATGTCGATAGGGACATAGATATAGATATGCATTTACATATGTGCTCTGAAAGCTGATGCTTCGTGGCTCGTGGCTCATCACAGCCCCTCAAAACAAACTGTAAACGAGAAGGAGACTAGGCTGCAGAAACCCCCATGAGAGGATTCAAAACCCCCACAGGGCGCAAGAGAATGTTCTGACCGCAACATTGCAGCAGAGACCTCAAGTAAGCCAAGCCTGCAACCCTAAACCCTAGTCACCAGACCCCATCTCCAAACCCGAAACCCCAAACCCTGAACCCTAAACTTGCCCTAAACCCTAGATTCTACAACTCTTAACCCCCAAGGTTTCGGGTTTAGGGTTTACGGTTTAGGGTTCCTTTGAGAATTCTGTACAGGTTACTGGTTGCAAGTTTTCGAACTTCTGGGGGTCCCAGTGTCTACTTACGGCAAGGTGTCGGGGCATATCATAGTATAACCATGTATACTTAGTTGTAATACTGTATGAGGGCTTAAAAGGAAAATTGTTGGTAACTTTACTCGGACCCTATTTCAGGCCTCCTGAGGCTGGGGGACTCATGGGTTCGTTGGGCACAAATTTGCGTAAATAGTTTGTCACGAAGCATGTTGTAGGGTTTAGGCGGCTTAGGGTTTAGGGTTCAGGGTTTAGGTAGGTTGCTCAGTAACCCGGATTCTAAAAATGTGTAGGTTTTGAAGGGTTCAGGCTTCAGAACATTGATGCAAATTTCCGAGGCCCAGGCAGTGTGCGTGCCTCCTAGCGGCAGCACCTGGGACGCATGCGACCGAAGTGCATCTTTTTGAGATGCCCGAACTTTAATACCCTGAACCCGAACCCTACACACGCCCTGGATGCCTTGGCATTGCGCCGGGCCTTCTGAATCGACGCTGACGGGTGCACGCAATGCCAGGAAAGGTTGGCACAGCTGCTAAATATGTCGCTCTTTCTATTCTACTCTTCACCACCTCGCGGTGTGTGCTTGTCGCTGCGAGTCTTGCAACCTTGGTATGTGGACAGTTGGCTATCACCGATGATATTGGATTGGCCTGCACATTACCTGAACCATCTGCAAAACCCTAATAAGGCCTAAACCCTAAACCCCTAAATCCTAAAGCCCTGAGACCGAGCCGAAACCCCTACAGCCTAAACCCCCTAAACCGAAAGACCTCAAAGCCCGACGCCCTAAAGTCGAACTGTCCGTGACCGAGGCTTCTGCTCCCTGTGTGAGCAGCATGACCTGCTCGGGCTTCATCTCTGCCCCTTTCAAAACCTGAGCGCTGCTTCTTAGGGCGCGGCTCGGCTTGCAGGGTTCAGGGTTTAGGATTCAGGGCTGTCAGTTTCGTATTGCTCAAGCTGGGAGGGAGATGTGCGCAATATAAGGACACAGGGCCAAAGATCTGAGACCCAGCCCCAGCACACAGCAAACCCTAGAAAAAACGACCGAAACTCGTGTTTGGGAACATGACATGGGGGGCTGTTGCTGGGGTTTTGCGTTGCAGCAACTGCCCAGGCACCAGATCCGGGCCTCTAAATATCAGGGTTTAGGTTTTAGGACACTCAATCAGGGAGCCACTTAGAGCAGGCAGACAAAATATCATGTAGCTGTAATGCAGACCTGAGTTCATAAAAACCCTCTTTTCAGGCCTAATTAGTGCCTGAAACTGAGGATGCCCTGTTTTCCCGCTGATCTGATTGAGGGAGCAAGGTCGGTTCATCAGGGGTGTACAATATAACTTGCAGGACCTTGCCGTCCGGACGATGGTCACGTCTGTTATAGGGACGAGAGCCACGGCCATAGTAGTCGCATCCTCACTTCGAACAACAAGTACAGCCAGGACCATGCTCCCTTAAATCTACCTCTAAGTTCTGCTCTTGATCACGGGCTTCTAGATTCTAGGAGCTACAGTGAGTTCTTATATCGCAATGTTCCAGCCCCCTCATCCCTATTCCCCGATCCCCCAACCCTTGCTTGTCCAGTATCCTGGGCGAGCCAAAGGTGATTTAATTGGGTTATGTAGGGATTTTGGTGACTATCGTGCCAAACAAGTTTAGAGATTTCCGGCTAAGCTACTCTAAGCCCATATCTTTTTTGACCCAGTCTCATCTGCCACAGGAGTGCGACTCAACAGCTTCCCCTTTACCGTACAGAGAATTCTTCAAAAAACATCAAGCGTGACAGCCTGATCACAACGAATCGAAAAGAACTTTAATCCCTAAACTTCTGAACCCCTAGATCCCTCAAACCGTAAAGCCTATAAACGCTAAACTCCTAAACTCTGAACCCCTAAACCCCTTTTGCAACAGGCTTGCAGTCCCGAATGGACACACCAAACCCCTAAACCCCCAAAGCCTAAACCCTAAATCCTAAACACTACCTCCTGGGCTCTCGACTGCTTTGTTCGCCGCGGCCTCCAGCAAATCCTTGCCTCGGTTCCGGACATCGGAGTTGAAGCTTTCGGGCTTTGGGGTTCAGAGCTTGGGGTTTCGGAGCCGGTTGGTTTAGGCTTTAGGGCTTGTTTTTAAGGGCTTCGGCTCAGGGTTTAGAGCTTTGGGGTTGTCAGGTCTAGGTGCTGGGAACTTGGGATTGCGAGGACTCTAAGTCCAAACAGGAACGGAACTCCAAAATCCGAGTGGGAACGGTTTTGAGTCGGTCGGCTTCGGATCTGGAAGGGCTCTAAGCCCTGGACCCTAAACTGTTTTAGGGAGGGGGTGGCTCTTGGTCCACGAGCCCCGTCATGGCGCACCTGCATGGGGGAACTCTGGCCTCGTCATTCAGCCCGGACCACTGCCCTTGAAAGATTCTGGGATATTGGGGGTTTAGGGTTTATTTTTGGGATATACTTAACGGGTTTATAGGGTTCTGTAGGGTGTGGAGTTCAAGCCTGAGGAATGGATATTCAGGGCATTGTAGATGTTTAAAGGACTTAGAGCTCAGGGCATGAATAATTTGCGCCCCCTCTGTACAACAGCTTGCCGAAAGAATTAAGAAGAGCGGCCTGTGCGGAATTGGGTAAACTGCTCAGATCGGGTCATCAGGTGCCGCCCTGCTTATGCATAGCCTAGCTATTCTTCGAGACCCAACCCAAAAGACTAATCACAATGCACCAAGTCAATTAGGCCCATTGCGAAGCTTCAGGTCGAAAGGAACTTTCAATAAAAACAAGATGTTCGGCTTGAAAGTGGGCATCCATAAGCCACTTCGTCCGGGCATGGGTGTTGATGGCTG
This sequence comes from Symbiodinium necroappetens, assembly GCA_905231915.1. Taxonomy (NCBI): domain Eukaryota; class Dinophyceae; order Suessiales; family Symbiodiniaceae; genus Symbiodinium; species Symbiodinium necroappetens. The sequence continues at coordinate 4,086 of CAJNJA010014345.1, read as the reverse complement.
AGGACCTATAGACGTCTGACTTCTACGTGCTAACATCCCCGACATAAGCCCTGTTTAACCTGCACTTCCCCCATGCAGACGCCAAACAAAGTAACCACACCAATTTCTCAAATACATACTCCCTATGCGACGGCCTAACCTATGTACGTAGCAGCCGCCAGGGCGGGGTCTCGGGGCACAGGCAGTAGGCTGAGGCGGCCCCGGCAGCAACCACGACCTGACTTACGGACTTAGGAGCTCAGGGCCTATAGGGTTCCTGTTTAGGGACCTTAGGGTTTCCGGTTTAGGGAGCTTAGGGTTTCCCGTTTAGGGACCTTAGGGTTTCCGGTTTAGGCTTCAGAAGTCACTTCTGTGAGACTTCTGTGTGCTGGCACACTCATTGAAAGTTGTGATCCGCAGCCAGGCGAATCACTGTCAAAAGACAGGTCAATGTGCAAGCTCATCTGTCACAGTGTGTTGACATAGTGGGTGATGGAAAGAGGCGAAGCCGAAACTAGTTGACATCGCCAGATTTAGGGTGTAGCTTGAGGGTGTAGGGTTTGGAGTTTAGGGTTTAGGGGGACTACAACTGGCAGCAACCATCTTGTAAAGCCTCTTTGCAAGCATCAGCATGAGAGGGTATGATCTCTTCTTGCGTGTGTACGAACTTACTACCACCATAGCCATAGTCGGCCTCCAAATCGAGTTCTAACCATTAAGATCTCTATTAGTCCAAACCCGCACGGAATCTGTCAGCATTGAAATGTGTAGCTCAGAATGAAAGGCGAAACGATAATGGGCGGGGGCGTAGGCATTGATGAAAGATGCCCGTAAGCCTTAAGCCCTATACCATCGACCCCTTTTTTGCTAAGCCCCAAACCCCTAATCAAATACCCCCTGAAGCCTGAACCCTAAGCCCGGCCTCGCTGTTCGTATTGGTTCATCTAAACGAATGAGCTGAGAGTTGAAAGGTCAGCTTCTGCTTAGGAATCATCTCTAGGTATGCTGCTGGGAGGGATTAGGGTTCAGGGTTTATAGGGTTAAGGTTTAGGGCTTGTGGGATTTAGGGTTTATATGGGCTTTTATAGGGATATCAAGTTCAAGCGCTGCACAATGTCGAACGAAGTCTGGAAGCGTGCAGCGCAACTCGATACGAACACTTCTCTTTCATAAGGGACGGGGGGTTTGATTTCCGAGGCTTCTTCGGAACGAACCCTGGCATCTTCAACCGCGTTGCCCATAAACCCACAATACATCTTGGTGTGGGCAAGCTTCTTGCATCTCACCACCTAGCCGTAAGGAAGGGTCTGAAAGCCAATCCCTACCGTTCCAACGGAAAGAAGCGAGTCCGAACCCCCCAAAATAGCTAACTGCAGAGAGGATTCGGATGGGTCAACTTTTGACGAACCCTCAACCCTAAACCCTGAACTTCTGAACCCTAAACCCTATAAACCCTGAACCCTAAACCCTATAAACCCTGAACCCTAAACCCCAGAGGGATGCCTAGCTCACAGGTCCAATATTTCGAACCCAGGGCCTGAAAACAAACAGGTCCTGTCATCCGCCTCTTCTCCCTGAACCCCCCCCCCAGGTACCTACTATATAGGGCCCTAACTAGGGGCTCTAGTACTACTATATGGTAGGTAGGTATTTGAGGGGGGTTAGGGTCTGATAAGACCCTGAAGGCTTTCCAAACTCAGAGGTTTATATAGGGTTTAGGGGTTTAGGGTTTAGGGGTTTAGGGGTTTAGGGGTTTAGGGGTTTAGCGGTTAGGCCTCTTCCCTGATGAGCTTTAAACCGAAGCCCGAACTGCAAAAGAGACAAGGACAGTATAGGGTCGTGTAGGGATGAGGGTTTAGGGCTTATAGGATTTAGGAAGCCCGAGATATAGGGTCCTTCACAACTGGAAAAGGGGACTCGGGATGTGGCTTACTACTGTGCTTATGTTGAGACAACAAACGGATACAATGAGAAGTACACGCGTTAAACCCCAGCAGAGGCCTTCAGCAGAACAGTCGCGCTAAGAGCTGATAGGCGCGGCGTCAAGACCTAGCAGTTCTCGGCCACCAACAGCTTGTCAACTAGCAGAACAATCAGCCTTAACAGCGGTAAGATGTGAGTCCCTCATGGCATTGGACATTCTCGAACTTTCACGAGTTGCGCATTCAGAATTTCGGCTGGTGGGTCTCAGGGCTTTTAGGGTTCCGTGTTTAAGGTTTGTTTAGCTTAGATAGTTTAGTGTCGGAATGTTGAGAGTCAGTCTGTTGGTCAGGACTCTGCCTGTTACTCTTCCTGCTGCTGCCAAGGCATACATCAAAACTTACCCTAAACCCTAAACCCAAGTGCCATGAACAAAAACAACAACCCTAAACCGTGGGCCTTCGGGGCTTTGGTTTCCGCGGCGCTCGTGTGCCGGGCAAGTTGGAAGCTCTTAGGCGCTTTTAGGGTTTTTATAGGGCTTTATACCAACACTTCCTCTAAGTTTCTCAGTAGCCCGTTAACTAGTAACTTAGGGGCCGAGTACCTTAGCTCAAAAAAGGTTAAACTGTTGAAGTATAATATAGTAGGTTTATATAAGCCCAAAAGGTTAAAGGTTACCTACTCAGCCCCTAAGGTAATCAGGGTGCCCTGGTTCCTAGCTTTCGGTCTCTATACAGAAACCCCGGAGCTCGAGAGCCTCGTCCTCAAAAGGAAGACTCCTGACCCTATAAACCCCGCCTAGACCGGCCTAGACCCTTAAATGTAGTACCTTTTATTGGGTGACTTATTTTTTGGTTAGGATCCTATAATAAGAAACTAAGGGAACCAAAAAAAAGTACTACATTTAAGGGTCCAGGTACCTTCTACGGTTCAGGGTTTCGGCTTTAGGGTGTAGAGCTTCAGTTTAGGCTCAGGGTTTCAGTTTAGGGCTTAGGGCGTTGGGTTTAGGGCTTATAGGGCCAGCAAGCCTCTAAACACAGAGAAAGGCCTATCCAGCGCCTCCCATGCCACGAAGCCAAAAAACCCAAACCTTATAGAAATCACTATAGCTCTTACCTTTGCAGCTACCAAAGGACCCCAAACAAATCCTAACCGCGAATCCTATAATTACTCCCTTTTGCATCTGGTTTGCAGCGAGTAAACCAGGACAGCAACAAGAGGCACATCCGAAGCCCACAGCTTGGAGCTAAGCCCTAAAACCGCAAACAACCTAAACCCTAACTTCAAAACTCTCCCGGCCCGCATATTTAGAGCCCCATTTGGGCCTCGGTCACTCGGCCGAAAAGGCGCTTCGCACCAAGGCCTCGGAGAACAAGGCTGACAATGCTAGTAATAACATTTGATAATCTTCTTTAAGATTAAAATACAGATAGCAATCACAATAAGAACAGAGAACAAACAAAGCAACAAGAATTGCAATAGCAAATACAGGCAAATACGGAACAACTTCAAGTAACAAAAGAGTGCTTAGGGCTATCAGGCTGCTTAAAGTTGTTCGGGTTTAGGGTGTGCGGGTGTTCTGCGTATTTCCGCCTTTTCAGGATTAAATGACTGGGTCTAGGGCCCTTTGTCGGTGGAGTGGAACGGGGAAGACTGTCAGCAGCAGACAACACCCCATAATCCTGCGAACCTGCTCTAAAGATGGCGTCAATCAGGGTTTAGGGCTTAGCCAAACGCCAGAAAACCCTACAAACAACACAACCATCCGAAACCATTTAGTAACGATTATAAACTCAAACCCCCAACACCAAACCCTCAACTCTACCCCCACCCCACCTCACCTCCCCCCCCAAGTCCGGGGTACCGGGCTGTTCGCCGAACCTTGTGAGCTGGTAGCCACAACGAGCATTAGCTCTGCAGCGTCTTCGGCCGTCCTGGGAACAACGCTCTTTATGCCCCTTCCGAGGCTTCTGCCGGGGGGTTCTGCCAGGGGTTCTTCAAGGGTTCCTGTAAGCTTATCTAGGGTTTAGGGTTCTATAGTAGTTTCGGGGCTCAGGATTTAGGATCAGGAGGTCGGACGTGCAGGGTTCCGGAAGGAGGTCTATAGTTCCTGGAAGCAAACATAACAAGCAGCAAGATATAGGGCGTAGTAAGTCGGGTGTGAGGCTATGGGGGGGGGGGGGGGGG
>CAJNJA010014344.1:0-12004 GCA_905231915.1 Symbiodinium necroappetens | reverse complement strand
ACGTACAAGAGCTTCGTCTGGTAGTCGCCACCGGACTTCAAGCGCGCAATGATCATGTCCAGTAGATCTCGTTGGTGCTCGACATGGTGCCCGAGCCGGAGCATCATGGACTCCTTCAAGCAGGCAACTGTCCTCTTGAGTTTGTTCCATGATGGCAGAGCAAGCGCTGTGATTCAACTGTAGAGAAGTAATGTCGCCCGGATTAAAGAACTACCCCACAAATGAGCTAAACTTGCCTGGAACGCAATCGTAATAACTGCCCCGCAATTGAGATAAACTTGCCCGGAACATATGTATCAACTATCCCGCAGTTGTGCAAACGCCCCCGGCCCCAATTTTTTGAGCTAGGCGGCGGCCCAGAGCACTGAACTTCGATTCCGTCCGGGCCCGGAAACCAATCTTTATGAGCCGCTGTTGAAAAAAAACCATAAAGCTACCAAGTTTTCAGAGGGAGGTGCTTTCCGAAACCGGAAAACTTCGCAATACTCATGTTCAAAACACTACCCCCCCCCCCCGCCCGCCCCCCCCCTTTTTATCGGCAACCTCGGGAGTTCCAAAACTGAGCCAAAATGCCTTCAACCCTTTACATTTTAGGGATTAGGGTTGAAGGCTTCCCCCCCCTTTCAAACAACTGTCCCTAAACTTCTCCCCCCCCCCTCAAACAACTGTCCCAACTCTTGATTTGGGGGCGCCAGTTTGGGGCCCGTCTATTGCGAATCTGGGTTGTGGGGGGGGAGGGGGTTACTAATCAGAAGGCTACATTAGAGAATACTTCTGAAAACATCTTGAAGCCCTGTTTTGTGGGCTCCTTCAAGCGGGTGAGAGACACGATGTGTTCCTCCTGTGCCATGTGACAAGACAGCGCTTGAGCCACGCAGGCAACTGTGGCACCTGTGAGGATTACGGCATAGAATCCTCCGAGCGGATTGGGAGGGTTGTTCCTGATCACGATTTGGAAAGTCGAATCTGTAACCAACCACATGGTAATCCCCAAGAAAGCCACGACCACATTTTCAAATCGATGAAGGATAAACTTCACGTCGTTGAAGAGAAGTGAGTCCCTGGCCAGCTTCCACACGTGCAAGTGCCCCGTTGATACGTAACCCTGCTGTCCAGAAGAGCAAGAGCATGTTCATGATCTTCATGGGATGAGATGCCTGCTCTAAGCCTAGCACGGTCTTCTTCACCGTGATTGCGAAGAAGCTGCCAATGAGTCCAAAGATCACGCACTTCAAGACGAAACAAAACCCTAGCAAGGCAGGAGCTCTGTCTGTCTGAAACACAGACAAGCCAAGGTTGAAGGTGCGACGTGCCATCCACTGCTTCTTTCCCAGGTAGCACCAGGGGTTCAAGTCGAAACTAACCTCCGTCTCCTGACAGCGTACCTGAAGATAGTCGGCATGGTTGACCCCAGTGTAAAAGAAAGCATAGGCATCGCCTTGAGGAGCCCAAGTGCTTGCAAGAACACCGGCCATCAAGAATAGCAAGAAGCCAAGCACATGGTGAGCTTGAACACAGCCAACCCTTGAAGTGCAAGTGCCAGGCTCATTTTGTGACGGTACAGACCTCCAGCCCTTGTGCTGCTCATCTAGAATCCTCATGGTGTCTTTGCAGAAGTCATAGAGCAAGCCCACATTCACCTCCTGAAGCTGCCTCTCTTCCCACAACTTCTGCTGGCGCCTGTTGAAGTCCTCCATCGCTTTGGCCCTCTCTTCACCATCTGGCTGCCCGAGCATCTGGCGGACAAGGTCCTCCTCGGCCATCTGCTCGGCATCTGGCCCCACCTCTTCTTTGTTTTGAGGCCCCTTAAAAAAATAGAGTAGGGTTTTGGGTTGTCTTGTGCTATAATTTCATAAGGACTATCAGGGGACAATATCTCATTACACAAGGCATGTTACCATGAAAACACTACGACCGGTGGTAATGCAGCCACGAATGTCACTAGTGCGATTGCAGAACTTCTCCACGGTTTAGGGTTTAGGGTTTGGGGTTTAGGGGTTAGGGTTTAGGGTTTAGGGTTGTCCTCCTGCCTCATGCAAGCCCTCGAGGATCGTCTCCAGGCTTCTGTGAAAGCTCTTCTTGCTCCAGAAACTCATTTTGGGAGTCTTCCTTGGAACCGTCGTCCAAGCATCGACGAGCGTTTCCTGGCTACATGTGCACAATCAGATCCCTTTCTTGCGCCTAAGAACACTGGAGAATTCTCGAGTTTAGCTCCCAAGCAATCTATTAATGCTACCTCGCTTGTTGAGAAACTCTTCACCTTCTCAGGGCGGCCAGGGTAGAGATTGATGGTAGTCATCACCTCTGTTTCCTCCGTGCCCCCACCCAAGAACTTCATGGCACGAAGCGGTCTGAGCATGATTTCTGCAAGCCTGGAATTTTCTTCTCGCCGCTCTTCCTCTGTGTGGTGCATTTGGAAGCGAACGAGTGCCTTCAGCTTCACCGCTGCCGCTGTCACAGGATGCACGGCGACTTTCAACGTGTACTTCTCCTTCTGATCTGTTCCGGAAGGCTCCTGCGGTTTGGGGCCTCGAACTACAGTTCCTTGGTCCCAAAGGGCTGTCATCAAGCACACAAAAGCCATCATCAGGACAACTGTCCAACTTTGCTCCAAGACTGGGCCGGGCTGGCAGAAGTCCCGGTGGCTTTCCCAGGCTCCGTACCGCAAGCAAGCATTCCCCCAATCTTCATTCTCTGGGGTGGCTGCGATGCGAATCAACGAGCAGTGGAGAAAGCACAAGGAGATCAAGATGAACCAGGCCATGAGGTGCCGGTCGTCGTAACCAGCACGCTTGCAGTCCAGGAAGCAACACACAGGACTCACGTCAGGCCGATAATGCTGGATCTTTTGGAGCCGCCAACCCCGAAGCAAGCAAAAGAGTGCTATTACGAGGAAAAGCAGGTACCAGATCAGCGTGTACCACCAGGGGCTGAACCCTCCTAGTGAGGGGCAATACGCCTCCTTTGTAAACACATCCAGCACCTGCCCCCCGAACATGCACTGCTCAGTGCCGTTGTGCTTCAAGGTCTCGTAGACCAAGACTGGGGAATCGGAACTACAAACTAAGAAGAAGACGGGTGCGAAAACGAGAGGCTTGTAGTTGGAGCCTTTCACAAACTGCAAGGATGCAATGTCATCTCCAGGCAGCTGGTGATCCTGCAGCTCATCGAAGACCGTCTTGCCCTCAAGCTTTGGGGCCCACATCCGTGCCCATCCGAGATCCACGCTCTTGGATCCTATGCTGAACTTGCAATCCTGTTAACTTCAGAAAAAATGTCGCGGCTTCTTATGGTCTATAGGATTGTGGTGAGAAAAACTAGAACAAGAACGATTTTCAAGCACCCCGAAGGATCCGATCACCACTGGAGGCGGTGCCTTTGGCTCGCAGCTGGCGGCAGCCTCGCTCAAGGTCGGATTCTGCATGGCACCTGTCTGGGCTACGGCCTGTTCCCAAGAAAAAAAGAGCTCCACGGAGAGAAACGGGTCGGAGCCATCAAAAAGAAACGCAGAGCACTCAGGAAGCCGCCCCTTAATTAAGGGAATATATACCCTTAAACTATAGGTGCCTTAATACTATGATTTAAGGTATATTCCTTAATTAAGGCCTTCAAAGCCACCGACAAATGCAAGGGTCCTTGTGGAGGTTCGGCTCCATGCACCCAACCTGGCGCGCAGTAGTGAGAGTAGTCGCTCGAATACTCTCAACAATAACGGCAGGTTTCACAGTTTTATCGTTTAGGGCTTAGGGTTTCTGGTGTAAAGAGGAGCTTCGGTTGGCTACGGCCTCTTGCCGCACAGCGCAGGGCCTAGGCTGGTCTACAAGCAGACGGTGGATGCGGTGAGATGTAAGCCGGCCGAGCTCTGTATGATGCAACTCCAGAAAGGTTTACAGAATCTGCAACTTGCGGAACACCGGATACCGTGTGGGCCTGAGGTTTCACTGTGCAAAACCTTCACTGGGCCTATGTCGAGAGCTGCGCCGCCGACATAAGCAATGTGCTGGGTGATTGAGTGATGCTCGACAGACATGATGCCGATCTGCGAAATGCTTATGACATGGCGTAGTCTGACATTCTCAAGACCCAGGCTACCCTTTCGAGTGGCAGGCTTTTGCAAAACAACTGCAGCCAAAGGCAAAGGCTGCCACGGAAAATGCGCATGGCGTCTGACTCTCTGACCTCTGCTGCCTTCGATGATGTAGACTCCCATTCCGTTTCCAGCTTCATAGCTCTTCCCTAAAACCCTAAACCCTAAACCCGATGATAAACCCTAAACCCTAAACCCTATTATAAACCCTAAACCCTAAACCCTAGGGTTGCAGCGGCTCTCGGCTTTTCCGGCTGCGAGATCTTCGTCTCCCGAGCAGACTCGGAGTCCCTGGGCCCGGGCCTGGAAAAAACTGCGGTCCTGCCTGCTCTGAGGTTTAGGGTTTAGGGTTTAGGGTTTAGGGCTTAGGGTTTAGGGTTTAGGGTTTAGGTAATTAGGGGCCTGAAAGAGGTGTTGTGGGATTTTGGTTTCAAGGGTTTTGGGGTTTTTAAGGGGCTTTCGGCATAAGAACCGTTGAAATCCCTGACCGCATGGCCCACGGCCGTTGAAACGAGGCACAGCTTTGCCAAAAAGAGTTCTCTCTCTTTGCTCAAGCTGCGGAAACCAATGGGAACGAGACCTAGCCAGCCACACGAAGGGGCCTGGTCTCCTGGAAGAGGCTTCTTCTTCTTCTGAACTCAATATGCACGGGTTTAGGCTGTAGGGTTTAGGGCTTTGAGTTGACCGCTATCTTCCGTTGTTCTCATGACTCAGAGAGCTAGTGCAAGGGATTCTCCTGAGATCCCAAGATCTTGAACCTGGGTTTGTCAGGTAGTATAGGGCCGGGCTTCATCAAGGGGCAACGGGCTTGCTGGACAAGCCTAAACCCCAGAGCCCTAAACCCAAAAACGCTGACTCCCCAAAGCCTTAAACCCCAAACCCTAAACCCTAAACCCGAAACCCTTAAACCCTAACCCTAAACCCTAAACCCTAGACTAGACCCCAAGGCCTTAAAACCTTCCCATCCTGGGGAACCCTAAATCCTTGGAGCCTTTTCCGGGGCACCCAGTGGGCGCCGAAACAAAAAAATTTCTGCGGCCGAAGGCAGGGGTCTGCTCTGACCCCGTTCTGGCCGCGGAAAGACGCGATCTACTTTATGATTTTTCCAGAAACCTAGTTTGCACTTCGGGCTTAGGGTTTAGGGTTTACTTTTACTAGGCATGCGTCGTCAGAATTTCTCACGGCTTCGGGATTTAAGCTTTGGTGAGCACTGCTGGAGTCAGCAAGGGGTCCCTGCTTGATCTTCGTTCCTTACGAACTACCCTGATGGCATGACCAAGGTTTTCATAGAATTGTACGCCAAGTTCACCGATTCTTTCGGTATGTCCTTGGTGTTTACCCCCCTAAACCCTAAACCCCAAACCCTGAACCCTAAACCCTAAACCCTAAACCCCAAACCCTAAACCCTAAACCCTAAACCCTAAACCGTTGTTTAGGACTTAGGGGTTCAGTGTCAGCAGAAGCCAGAGGTTCTCGTCCAGCCCTTGGGGCAACAACGCCAGGGCACGGAGAAAGACCTCGGATCGGCTGTACCATTCAGAAAAGCTGGGTACCCTTTTTGGGGGTCCTTATAATAAGGTTTGGGGTTTAGGGTTTAGGGTTTAGGGTCAGGATCCTGCTGTTTAGGGTACTAAATTTGGGTCCCCTATTTTCGGAAAAGCTGGGTGAATGTACTTTCCGAAAGAAGACTACATGTAGCGAGGCTCTCTGTCCGGCTTACTAGCCTGCGGCCACATGCCGACCCCTGAGTCGCTTTGGCATCGCGGCACAGCAGAACAGATGACGTGTCATGACGCGGTTCCTAGCAAACCAAGGCCGCGCACCGTGAGGAAGACCACCGCCGGGAAGGCCAGCATCAACAAACCGCGGAGCTCCAAGCTGATGACTCTCCTGGCTGCAACCTACAAAGGGTTTAGGGTTTAGGGTTTAGGGAAGCTAGTGCAGAAAAAGGGCCTTGAGGTGGAAATCTACATGGATCTGGCTGACAGTCCTTCTGTGGTGAGTGCTTGTAGCTGCGAAACGACTCGGATGTGCTCATTCCATCGGCTTTGCTTTCAAGCACTCCGCGGGTCAGATGTGCAGCTGCCGGCTCCTTTCGTACAGAGACAGCACCAGAGTCACCATAGCGCCTGAGCTGATTCTATTGCTTGGGGTCCTGCTTCTTTCTGTCGGCCCATCCTTCACGCCCCATCCTACCCCTGACACAGGTGCACAAGAAAAGCCGGTCTTTGTATTGGCAGTAGGCTGAACTTCGGCAGACAGCTTCTGCATCCCAGCACATCACTTTTGCTTAGCTCAGCGGTCTTGGCACCGCCCTCTCGATTTCCTTCGCTGGCCATGCTGCCAAAGAGCAAGCCCATGCGACGGCAAAGTTGCCGGAAAAGAAGAACCTTAGCAACATGCCAGCACTCGGCATCAATGTGGTTCTCTCCAAATCAGAACTCGAGTTCACACACGCGAAGTGCATAGACATCGGCAGGTGATATACTCACAGCAGCACAGACCTTCTGCTTCTTGCCCAAAGCCCCAAGCACCTCAACTTCAACCCTAAGCCCTAAACCCTAAACCCTAAACTCCCTAAACCCCTAAATCCCTAAACCCCTGAACCCTAAACCTTTCGCTAGCCGGTACATGGGATCTTCGCGGATCCTTCGCTGGCTGAGCCCCCCAGCTCCGGCCAGGCATCAAATCGATTGCACAGCTCCTCCCACCAGGCCTGATGCAGGCGGTTTAGGGAATAGGGTTTAGGGATGATGATGATGATGATGATTCTCCATTTCATTTGCAGCAGCATGATCATCATGACTGTTCCCAATTAACAAGTTCTACTGTTGCCACTACTAAGAGCTTTGGATTTGCACTACTAGCACCCCCCCCCCCCCTGGCAATGACTGTTTGTCGCTGATGGAATTCTCACCATCACGGCTGTTCGCGCTGCTTGTTGCTACGACCGTTGTGATGACTATGAGCACGGTGAACATCTCTTGAACGGAGACCGCGAACGTAAGCTGGTACCAACTGCGTCACGGCGCACCTGGCTGCCGGCCAGGAGATGCAAAGACACCTCACACTGCAAGCGTCAGCTGCCGGAGCCAGAGCATGCAAGAAGAACAGCTCAGAGAGCGCTTCGTGAATCTCCCTAAACCCTAAACCCTAAACCCTAAACCGTCTACATGGAGCAGGTTGCAGCTTGGAGGCCGGAAGATTGAAGATGCCAGGAACCAGGAAAGCATCCACTCGGTGCAGGTGGCCGCGTTGCACCCAGGAATTCAGGATGAAGGCCTCCCCCAAAAAGCATGGGGTTAGGGTTTGGGGTTTAGGCTTATGAAGGCCTCCCCCAAAGCATGGGGTTAGGGTTTAGGGTTTAGGGTTTAGGCTTAGGAAGGCCTCCCCCAAAGCATGGGAGAATCTTCTTCCTCTCTGCTTTTCTGGCTCCCTGCCCCAACCTGATGGGCCACGAGCAGCAGCGTGAGCCCTCCGACAAGAGGGTCCGCGATGGCCAGCTCCGGCCACACAGCCCGCGCCGTCTGATACGCCAGCACCTGAGGGCAGAAGGAGCGAACCTGTCCTGTCTCAGAGGACTCTTCGGCTTTAGCGGAGCCGAGCACACGGCCAAGTAGAAGGCGGCGGCGTTCCTGGGCGGAGTATCTTCTAAACTGCCTAAAAACTCCTTTCCCCCTGAAGGCTGTAAAATCAAAGCTCTTCGAGGACAAGAATCAAGAATCCGCCGGTCTTCACGTCACCTCTGCTCCCAAAGCCCAAAACCTTCAGCACGTCGCTGCGCCTGAAGCCAGAACAAAACTCTTTGGGATCTTCGGGTTAAGGCTTTTCGAGTTTTCTGCTTCGGATTTTAAAAGGCTTTGAGGTTTTCGTGCCGAGGGCGGGCGGGGGGGGGCGCGTGCTTTGGGATTGGGAAGTTAACGCCGCACCGGGGTCCGGGCGAGCCGAGGAGGCTTGGCTGGAGGCCGCTGAGGGCGTTCAGGACTCCGGCGAAGAGGGCCAACAGCTTCACCTGCAGACGTTCCGAGTGAGTTTAGTTAAAGGAAACTACAGGTGGGGAGTTTAGGGTATATAGGGCTTCTACAAGGCTTCTGTAAGGTATATAGACCTTCTATAAATAAGGCTCCTCTAATGGTAACTACCCACCTGAAAATGTCCTAGGTCTAGGAGCAGGTACAGCCTCATGTCATGCCGTCCTGCATCCCAGAAGGCGAGCCCTCTGTAAATTTGATCTACCTGACACCGGCAACAACCAGTGACCTGGCGTCTCGGAAACTGCCCGCGGCAGCATCAGAGTCTCGCCAGCGATAAAGGCACTAGAGAAAACACTCAGAACCGGACAGACAAATGCAAGTCTGCAAGAGTGACGGTGCATGCGGAGGCCTCCATGGGAAGCGTGGGCGCCTAGGCCATGCTCAAGACAATAGTAACTTAGCAACTCCTGCTGCAGCAACAGCCGAAGAAAACGAGAGCCTGTGCTGCAAACTCCGTGTAGCTCTGACAGCTCCTCACCCATGCGACAGCTGACTCCGAGGTCAATGCCCAGCTGTTCCCATTCAGAGTCATGATATCGCTCGCGCAAGTGTACAGCAACACTCCAGCTCCTGCCCATGGAGGCTGACTCGCCACTCGTCCCCTACACAAAAACTTGCCATCGGCCTAAGGCGAAATAGATTGCGCCGCTGATGGCATGCACCTCAGTCTCACAAATGCCACTCTGACTCTGAGGCCATCTTCGTGCATCTTGCGATGCTCTTGCAGCTTGCAGCTACTCCGAGGTCCGCTAACGCACGACCAAGGCACATCTAAAGAGTGTTGTTTTAGCATTTTGCAAGGAGAGGGCGTAGGGTAACGTAAGGCCGAGGTCCGGACGTGCGCAACATCCGCAGATGTCCACATGCGATTCATGGATTGGATCTTCCACATCTGCTGCCACGCCTCCACCTCAGCAAAGAGTACATACATCACCCTCCTCCAGTGCAGAGACTGCATGGAACGTTCGAGTGCAGTGCAGCTTCTTCTGTAGGCCCGCTGCATTCTTCCGAAAGTATGCGTACCAACATATATGATCAAACGATGTAAAGAATCGAAAGTCGAACAGTTCAGATTCCCAGCACCTAAACCGTACCTTGCTCCCCGCCTGCGGCTCAGAAGCCACAGGGACCTCCGGCCCACCAATTGCAGCTCCTTCCTGCAGAAGCCGCATGTAACCCAAAAGTAGCTGACAGTCCCGGGTTAGGGGTTTAGGGTTTAGAGTTTAGGGTTGAGTGTGCAAGAGGATTCTGTCCAGAATGACTTGACGTTGCCAGGAGCAGACAAACTAGATCAGCGGATGGCGACAGCCACCACCGAACAGGGTGAAACTACAAAGCGATCCGTCGAAAAAGCTCGCAAGACTTGCGGTGAACACAATCAGAAACAACGCGTACTACAATTACTACAAACATCTGCTGCTCGTCTGAGTACTGATATTGCTGAAAACTACAACACGGAGTGGGACATCGTGATGCTAAAGCGTCTTGAAGGTAAGAACCAAGTGTCGCAGTCCTTCTGGGCAATTGGCCGGCATCGATGAGCCCAATGCTCCTCTATCAGCAGATGCTAGCAATTTGCATCTTGCAACCTGTCTTGAAAAGAAGCAGGATGTCGCAACACACTCCGTCATTGCAAAGCTGAACTGAGTGGAGCAGGCAGCACCTACAGGATCTGCAAACGCACATGTAATGCTAACGTTCTATAGCTCGGCCCCCCTGTGCCTCATCCAGTCTCACCACAACAACCCATGCTATGCGACAGCTGGCATGTGCTCTGCTACCATGTACAAGGCTGTACAATAACACCCGGCCCCTCACGGCCTGCCTGGATCTCTGCCAAGGTCAAGTCTGCTCTCTCCAGGCACTTCTCCAGCTCCTCTTTTTCGGCGAAGAGAGAAGACTCGCGGTGTGTGTGTGTGTGTGCGTTGGAACGTAACCATATGCGGATGGAACGCGTTGCGCAGAAAGAACGACATGCCTTTGCATCGATGTATAACCATGTAAATATAAGTGAATGTATTGCTTCAGAAAGAGTTCACTTTTATGCATACGAAAGACATCGCAGGACAAGATCCGCTCCTTGAAGGTGTAAACCTTTCCGTCCCAGGGGTTGAAACGACGCCTCAAGGATGGAGATCCGCAGATAGCTGTGCGAAGCACTTTCAAACTGAAAGTAAAGTTCTGATTCATGAAACCCTTCCCCGAAGGGATCTGAATACTTCTAGGCTTGGGGATTCAGGGGGTTGCAGCATTCATATTCCAAGTTTGGCTAGCACTTTCACGGCCGTTGCTGATTGTGATCCTGTCGTTGCGAACACCGTTGACTCGGCATCAACGAATGAGTTCTCGCGAGAAGTCACAAGCACTTTTTAGCAGGAGAATGATGAAATGGCACCTCCTGGTGCGTCCTCAGCAATCAGGGATGTCGTCTTACTAGGAGACCGGAATGATACAGGCCCCAATGGGGGAATGAATCCTCAATCCTGAAATCCCGACACCTAGCGCTAAACCCTAAACCCCCAAACCCGAAAACGCTTACAGCAAGTAAGCCCTCCCTAAACTTCAGACCCCTGAACCCTAAGCCCTACAAGCCCTACTCCCCGAAAGGCCCTACACCCTTTCGCCCGCTAGGGCCCGAGCTCATTGGGATTCTGGGCTGTGCTTTGGACCTCCAAGGCAGGGTTTTAGGGCTTAGGGTTTCTCTTTTTTAAAGTGCAATAGCTCTTTCTCACTGCAGAGTCGAAGCCTGCCTGTACCAGGCATACACTTAGTTAGGGACGATCCAGTTTGAAATCGTCCCAAGAGAGCCTAGACCTAGCCTGAGCCACAGTCTCATTCAGAACCGTTTCGACTGCGACTACGCATGCTAAGGCCAAGTTCGGGCTCAGGGTTTGGCAAAAGCTTCTGTTTAGCTTGCGAGTTCAGAATGGTTTTCAAAGGACTTTGAGGCTAAGAACTGAGACTTTGCTGGGAATCCCACGGTGGCACGACGCCGTTGCTCCCTCTGCAGACCTTCGACAGCGCGTTGCGCAAGCCTCGCGATGAGCGAGGTGGCCGCTGGTTTCGAGGCTTCCGGGTTTTTTGGTGTCATCCACAGCAACATCCAAGTTTGCACCGCTCTGGGCCCCTCCTTCTGCTTTCAATCATGAGGTTCGGGCTCGAAAGGAGTGCCCTCTGGCAGCACCAGCCAGTCACCTTCCTCCACCCAACCTGGAAGAAGGAAGCTCTGGCAATGGACGTGTGAAAGCAATTCTCGACGAACTGACCCTAAACCCTAAACCCTAAACCCTAAGCCCTAAACCCTAAACCCTAAGCAGTGTGTGGGTCATATCAGCCGGCATCGTGAGCTCTTCGTGAGCTCTTCCCAGACGAGGCAGACAAGCAAAGAGCTGAAGGCTGCAAAGACGAGAAATTTTCCATCTTATCCGCCGACCCCTGCTGGGGCGGCGCCAGTGAAATCCCGAAGGGTTGTTTGTTTGTTTGTCTGAAGCATTGCTTTGCTCTTCTGCCCTCAGCGCTTTGCCCGCCAACTTTACGTCGTCACCACCCTCCCTCACTGCCCCCACCGCTCACCGCCTTCACTCCTCTGCCATTGTCCCCACCTGGCCGCCCTTGGTTCGGGTCTCTGCCATTTTCCCCACCTGGCTGCCCTTGGTTCAGGTTTTCAAGTCTTTAGGAAGTATTTAGAGGCTTCCAATGTGTGCCCAAACCTCCTCGGCCCTCACCGCCCCACCGCCCCCACCGCCCCCACCGCCCTCAGCGCTTCGTCCACCCCCACCGCTTTTAGCGCTTCGCCCACACACTCCACATCGTCACCACCATCACCCTCACTGCCCCCACCGCTCACCGCCGTCACTCCTCGGCCATTGTCCCCACCTGGCCG
>CAJNJA010014343.1:0-12244 GCA_905231915.1 Symbiodinium necroappetens | reverse complement strand
AAGCCTCAATACCTAAACCCTAAACCCTGAACCTTGAACCGAAGATCCGAAACTGCAAGGTTTGTTTGCGCACCCCTGGAACCCGAAGTTGAAACCTGGAGTTCGATAGAACCTGGGTGCTCCAAAACTCAAGCCTGTCGTGCCTTCCGGTGGCGTAGGGTTTAGGGTTTAGGGGTTTAGGGGCTTAGGGTTAGGGCCTTAGGGTCTAGGGTTTAGGGTTTAGGGCCTTAGGGTTTAGGCTTTAGGGTCTAGGGTTTTGGGTCTAGGGTTTAGGGTTTAGGATAATGAACATGTAGAGCGTCTTTTAATTCATCACATCAAGCACTGAGATGATTAATGAATGAGTCGACTGTCCTGCTCCACGTCTTCGATTCTTTCTGGCCTCACTCGCCTGCTCCCCTCCTCCTCTTCTCAATCTCTGCTAGCTTCTCCTGCTGCGTTGCCTTGTTTCTTGGGGATCGTTGAAAAGTTTCCCATAGGCCCCCTAAGTAGTTCCTTATAGGATTCTGAATATAAACCACAAAAAGGAACTACTGAGGGGCCTATGGGTTGTAACATGACACACAGAGCCAAACATAGAACCTTATCAGAAGCGTGTTTTCCAACGTTGCTTCTCAGAACGGGGATCTCCAGAGAGCCATCCCCTCACAAGATTGCCTCATCTCCGACAAAAACGAAAAATGAGGCTGAAAATTCTTCTTCTTTTTGTTGTTACTATTGTTATTCTTGTTTTATTACTATTATTATTATTGTTATTATTATCATTATTATTACTATTGCTATTGTTCTTCTTATTATTGCTATTATTCCGAACCCTACCTGGGGCTCAGTATTGTGACTGAAAGAAGTGAGGCTGAGAGTTACTATGAATCCCACATGGGGCTCGTTTCTCTGACTAGACCCCCGGAGCGCTCCGCGAATTGATGCAGGCTCCCAGTGATACGGTTCCGAAGCCCCAACCCCTACATAAACCCCTAAACCTCTAAACCCATAAGCCCCGAAACCCCTAAACCCCTAAAACCCTAAACCTGAAACCCCTAAACCCTAAACCCTAAACCATCACAGTGCCTGGGGTTCGGGCTTGGGTGTGCCCCCAAGGAAACCCAAACCCTGGATCCGCAAACCTTTGGTTTTAGGGTTTTAGGGTTTAGGTCTTTACTGGTTTAGGGTTTAGGGTTTTGGGGTTTCGGGTGTTAGGGTTTAGGCTTTTAGGGTTCAGGGTTTGGGGTTTGCGGTTTTAGGCCTTAGGGTTTAGGGGTTTCGAGTTGAGGGTTTAGAGTTTAGGGCCTTGCCTGAGGATTGCACTTCAAGGGGTGAAGAAAAGAATGCACCGACAAGCTAAGCAACATGCTATGAAGCCCAGACTGAGGCCCTGTCTAGGACATTTTCAGGTGGGTAGTTACCGTTATAGGAGCCTTACAGAAGGTCTATATACCTTATAGAAGCCCTATAGAAGCCCCATATACCCCACCTGTAGTTTCCTTTAACTCAGACGGCAAACTTAAAGCCACGCGCAGTAGAGGCAGGCTAAGCCCTAAACCCTAAATCCTAAACCCTAAACCCATCCAAACCCTAAAATTTATAAACCTTACCTGCCTAGACCCTATAAAGAACCTTAGTTGCTAAAGACTTGTAATGGTAATTGGAATAAGGAACCCTAAAAAGGTAGGTTCTTTAGGGTCCAGCTCAACCCTAAACCCTAACCCCTAAACCCCTAAACCCTCAACCTGACTCTAAACCCCTAAACCCCGAAACCCTAAGCCCTAAACCCTAAAACCTAATCCGAACCAGGCAGGCCTTTCACAGGAAGTGTGTGCTTTGCGTGGATCCCGCCTGGCCTTCGCTGCGATCCTCGCCGATGGTTCTGTCAGAACCTGGGGAGATAAGGATCCTCGGTTAATTCATACAGGGCTCGGTATAGTTAGGAATAGTATCCCCCTAGTTCCGCAGAGAACTGTGGGATACTATGACCCCAAATCCCGTTCTAGTCATGTCTCAGGCCCTTATTATACGATAATATTCCCTTGCCGTCGAAAAAGAGGCAATATAGTTGCACTATGATATATGTCACAATGGCGAAAGGTGAAAGCTTACTCTATTTATTCAGGTGCCCATCTTCATAACATGTTTAGGGTTTAGGGCTTACGACAGGTCCTCAGATATTGTGAAATTGTGAAATGATGTAGGCATTGCAGGCCCCTGATTTGAAAGCTGCTTTTCTTCAAGGTTATAATCTTCATGATAATCTCAACTACGAGTTATTGGAACAATAGGGGGCGTAAAAGCCAAGGAGCCAGGGTGCACATCAGCACTTCAAGATTTTGTGGTGTAGGGTTTTCCGAGCACCAAAGCCTGAGCAAATAAACTGATGATTTGTTTCAGTCCTCGTGTACACTTCGGCCGTCCAGGATCATGGTGGAGACAGCAGCGCGGTGCAAAGGCAACTGCAGAAGGTGCAGCAGATGAGCATGTCCTATGGTGCCTGTTCGGCAGTGTGCTCTGATGGGAGGGTTGTGACATGGGGTGCTGCAGAATTTGGTGGAGACAGTAGCAGCGTTTCTGGCGGGCTTTGCGACGTGTCGACGGTCTGTTCAACGGCAGCGGCGTTCGCTGCCCTTCGTGGAGATGGCAGTGTCGTCACCTGGGGAGATGCTGCTGCTGGTGGAGATAGCCGATGTGTTCAACACCAGCCGCTTGTCTCATCTTGCACTAGGTTTAGGGTTTAGGATTTAGGGTTTAGGGTCTAGGGTCTAGGGTTAGAGGGTTTAGGGTTTAGGGTGGTTCCCAGAGACTCCAACATCCCTTAATTAATGGATATACCTTAAATCTTATTTGGCTTCCGAATGTAATGTAAGGTATATTCCCTTACTTAAGGAACATACCTTAAATCCTAGTAGGCTTCCTATTATAATTTAAGGTACATTCCCTTAATGAAGGGATATACCCTAAATCCCATTAACGTGCCTACTATAATTTAATACGTTATATTCCCGTAGTTAAGGGATATACCCTAAACCCTATCAGGGTTCCGATTACAATTTAGTAAGGTATATTCCGTCATTACGGAGTATTGGAGTCTCTGGGTTCGCACGCCACCACGGAAACCCCGGAGCTTTGAGTCCGAAAGGCTTGAACTCGACTTAGCCCGACCCTGGCCGCTACAAAACCGCGTTCTCTGTGAAGGGTGTAGGGTTTAAGGTACCCTGTGAATATGGTTTTCCTATATAAGTCCTGAAAAAGTTTAAGGGTAGGTCACTTCCTAACCCCCTAAACCCCAATCCCCCAAACCCCTAACCTCCTAATTCCCTGGCCCTAAACCCTAAACCATACTCCTTCCAATCCCTAACCCGTATCCTCTATAAACCCTAATCCACTAAACTTCTCCACTGCCAGGTTGCGAGGCGTCCGGTCGCTGCACGCCACCTGCTCTGTGACTTGGATTTCTGGTCTGCTAAGGGTTCAAATGGCTTCTAAGGCTTATAGGGTTTAGGGTTCCTTTAAAGGGATCTATAAGGGTTCGATAATAGCTCTATGAATGTAAAAAGGTACTTTATGGGTTTTATAAGGTTTATAGGGTTTAGGGTTGAAAGGGCTTACAGGGCTTATAAGGATTATAGGGGTTAAGGTTTAAAAGGCTGATAGGGTTTATAGGGTTCAGGGTTTAAAGTTTAAAAGAGCTCACAGGGTTTAGGCTTTAGGGGCTCAGGGTTTAGGGCTTAAAGGGCTTATGGGGTATATAGGGCTTACAGGGCTTAGGGTTTATTGTTTAAAGGCCATTTAGGGTTTACAGAGCTTATCAGGCTAACAGGGTTGTTAAGGTGTTGCATTGTCCGGGCACTGTTGATAAGGAGGCAAGTGAGAAAAGACTGGGCTCTTCTTGTTAAGGGGTTTAATTCAAGTTACCATAATAGGGATCTATAGTAAATAGTATGATTTCATGATTATGGCAAAATTCCCGGGATTTTATGTAAGTTTCCAGAATGGGGATCTATAGTAAATAATACAGCTGATGGACAAAATCCTGCATGACCTTATAATACCTAAACTATGGGATTTATGCAGAATTTTGTCCATCAAGAGTATGGTCTCATTTGTATGGTAACTTGAAATTAAATCCCTTCACAAGAGCCCAGAAGAGTCGAGCCTGTATGGCTGCTCACGGTGAAGGCACCCAGAGACTCCAAGACTGCTTCATTTTCAGGGAATAGACCTTACTAAACTATAGTAGGAACCCTACTAGGATTTAAGGTATATCCCTTAAATAAGGGGATATACCCTTAAGTTGTAATAGGAACCCTAATAGGATTTAGGGTATAGTCCTCACTTAGTTAAGGGAATATACATTACATGATAATAGGAACCCTGATAGGATTTAAGGCAGAGTCCTTAATTAGGGGAATATACCTTAAGTTATAGTAGGAACCCTACTAGGATTTAAGATATGTTCCTTACTGAGGGAACATGGAGTCTCTGGGCATGGAGTTTACGGTTTTACCCGAAGGCTTCTGGAACCCTGGAGGTGGAGGCCGTCAGACACGACTTTTGGGGGTTATGGGTTCCTATAAGGGTTTAGGGGCTAGGGGTTTAGGGGTTTAGGGGTTTAGGGTTTAGGATTCAGGGTTTAGGGTTTAGGGTTGAGGGGTTTAAGGGTTCAGGGGTTTAGGGGTTTAGGGTGTTCGTTGAATGAAGGGTTTACGGTGTGCCCTTAGGCCTCTGGACCCTCGTAGTGAGCTCTCAAACCTCAGCCAAGCCCCCCAGAAAGCTCATGACTTTCTTGGGAGCGTTAGGGTAGGGTTTCGGGTTTAGGGTGTAGGGTTTAGGATGTAGGCCTCTTCGTTGTTGTTTCGTTGTTCCACTTGGAGGATCATGGGGCGTGATAAGTATAGCAAGAAGGCTATAATGCTGGGGTAAGAATGAGAGGTTGTAAGTTGTAAGCATAGTTACCTTCAGCCTTAGTGGCTAAGTCTACTGATACGACATGAGTACATGGACCATGAGGGTTAAGAGTTACGATACGGTCACTAAACCGAAAGCCATAGCCGTAGATCCCTTAACCCTAAAACCTCGACTTATAAACCCTAAACCTTAAACCCTAAACTACTAAACCCTAAACAAAAACCTAAACTCTAACACCTAAACCCTACAGATCTTGTACCCAAGGCCTTTGCTGCCATTCGAGTCGACGGTACTGTGGTTGCCTGGGGGGACGCGGACAGCGGCGGAGACACAGAAAAGGCCAGGGCTTCGGTTTAGGGCGTAGGGCTTAAGCTTCATGGAATTTGGAGTTAAGAGTAAGTTGAGGCTTTCGGTGGGCTCGCGGATGTGCAATTTTGATGTGCAAAAGCTCTTGAACCACGCCACGCTTGGGGTAGTTGCAGCTGTTTCTTTCAACGGGCTCCAGGGGGTGGGACGAAGGCAGGTGGAGTAATGCCAAAATGAGTGTGAGTCCCTAAACCCTAAACCCTATAAGCCCTATGAGGGCTTAATCCCACATAAGTCCTTCACAAGGGATGATCCTGGATCCTACCTACCTTCATCCCACCACACCCTTCAGGCCTCCAATTCTTCGAGTGTTAGACTTTGAATACTCTGACCTCGTCTGGGCGCCGAAAATCCCAAACCCCAGAACCCCCCGAAGCCCTAATACCATCTTGCATGCTAAAGCTTGGCAACCCCTACCCCTCAAACTCTCAAACCCCCTAAACCCTAATCCCTGAACCCAAAGCTAAAGCCCCAAACCCTAATCCCTAGACCCCAAACCTCCAAAGCCCCTGAGCCCTCAACCCAGGTGCAGAACCAGCTGTTGGACGTTCAGGACCCAGGGCAAGCAGATTCGGCTCTGTCGGTCTGACCGTTGTTTAGATTTGTAGGGTTTTAAGGTTTAGGGTTTTAGGGTTTAGGGCTCTAGGGTTCTAGGGTTCTAGGCTTTAGGGTTTTAGGCTTTTGGGTTTTAGGGTTTAGGGTTTTAGGGTTTAGGGTGTAGGGTTTAGGGCTCAACATAGGGGCCGAAATAGTTGCCAATACAAGTTTGCGGGGGGGGGGGGGGGGCCTTAGTATTTCAATTAGTTATTCTAGTACAACATACCATACTTAATCCACCCGAGGCCCCGGTGTTCATTATGTCGAAACACAAACCCCAATCCCGAGATCTGGCCCTTGACGTTTAGGGATGTAAGAGGTTTATGGGGAAACTTAAGGTTTTGAGGCCCTAAAACCCTACAGAGTTTAATAGGGTTTACGGTAGATGTAAGGTTTAGGTGCAATTTAGATTTTCAGGCCCTGAAACCGATTTGGTTTCGAATGGAGGAGATCGCTAGTGCTTGCGACGCCTTCGCAGCACTTCGGGCGGATGGTCGCGCAGTGAGTCCTTCGCTGCAATGCCGAAACCCTGAACCCCAAAACTCTGGTCCCTGACCCTTCAACCCTGAAACTCTGAACCCCAAACCCCAAAACCCCACAGCTCTGAACCCTAAACCCCAAAGCCCTGAACCCTAAACCCCAAAGCTCCGACCAAAACTCGGAACCCTTGGTCCCGCACCCTTCAACCTTTTGCTGGCCTATGGTGCTGTAGGCTTTCGGAGTTTAGGTTTAGGGCTTATAGACTTTAGGAGTTTAGGGTTTAGGATTTCAGGTCTTAATCTTAGGGAAGTCCCGAGGCATTGGAGGAGGGTTCTACCCTAAACCCTAGGTCTTTTTGTTCTACGACTTGCCTCCAAAGATTCGATAGCACTTTGTATCAGGACTATGGGCCTTGGGGGTCTAGGGTTTTTAGGGTTTAGGGTCTTGGGGCTTTAGGGTTTTACGACTTAGGGTTTAGGGTCTTCGGGCTTCGGGAGAACGGCGTAGCGTTTTAGGGCTTAGGGTACGATTTCAGACGGTGACGTCCTGCTGCCTGCAAATCAAGCCTGCCCTGCTGCAACGACTCTGAGCAGCGCTATACCCCCAAAACCCCCTTACAGAACACTTGTAGGTCCCTTGTAGAACCCTCTTTTATAGGCAGTCATACGTCTGATGATATGATGATATAACTCCTGCATTGCCCATAGTAAGGAATGTACCATAAATTCCCATAGTTTAGTGTCCTTGAGGTAAGTTGAAGGTAATGCAGGGTGTATATCATCAACAGTACCACCCTCACACCATCCTTCACCCTAAACCCCTAAACCCCTAAACCCTAAACCCTAGAACCCCGAAAACCCTAAACCCCTAAATCCCTAGAACCCCTCATGGAAGCCATTTCCCAGAGCCCTAACTCAGAGGTTGGGGCGATGCTGGCCGTGGAGGCTTCTGCAGGGCAGTACGGTTGATGATATACATCCTGCATTCCCTTATAAGGGCTTTAAACCATCAGAATTATGGTATATTCCTTATTATGGGCATTACCGTAAGGACCGGCATTACCTTAGGGACCCTAAACTTGGGAATAATGGTATATTCCTTATTTTAGGTAATGCCGGATTTTATATCAGCAACAGTAGCACGGGACACCTTCCAAGGTTCCTGTAAGGGTTCCTGTTTTTGGTGGGCTCCTTTTTAGGAGTCCCTACTTCTAAGGGTTCCTTTGAAGGGATCCTTTGAAGGATTCTATAAGGGTTCCTTTAAAGGGATCTATAAGGGTTTATGGGGTTTAGGGAGCATCTCGAGCCTTTAATAGGGTTGTTTTCTTTCTGCAGTGGTCTTTTGTTCAATGGTTTAAGCCATTAAAGGCTTGGTCTAGCTTGGTGAGGGCTTTTGGGGGGTTAGTGGCTCAGGGTTTCTTCCGGTACACATCCGTGATGCTGGAGCCTCTCTCGAAGAATCCCTCCAGGAAGGCCTGCAAATCGGTGCTTCCTGAGGATTTATGTTGAGGCTGGCCCCTAAGTGTCCACATCATAGGCATAACCCCTCACAGGCCGCCGCCTTGTGCGCTCTTCCAGTTCAGTTTTGATGTGTCGTTGCCCTTACCACCATTTCCTCACCGCGGGCCTACCCTAAACCCTGAACGCTTATCGAGCGGTTTAGCAACGGGTGTGCAACATGTGTTGGACCGGAAACCCTTAGACTCGACGACTGTAAATCCCCAGTGACTCCAATATCCCTTTATTAAGGAATATAGCATGAATTATATTCGGATAATAAGATTTAAGGCTTTAAGGCTTATTCCTATAGCGTAAATCATAATAGGAATCCTAATAAGAATAAAGGCTTTAAGGCTTATTCCTTAGGCAAGGGACATTGGAGTCGATGGGGACTCTACATCAGGTGACCATGGCCCTGTGGATGGACAGCTGCGAGACCTGCGATCGGTTCGCGCTTCCGCCACGGCCTTCGCAGCACTCGGGCGTAATATAAGGGCCCTGGTCCTAAACCCTAAACCCTAAACTGTTGATGCACAGTTGCCAACCCTGGGAAGTTCAGAAGCTCTTGAGTTGAGGGCAGACATGTATAGCAAACTGCTTGTGATGCGATGTGTATATGGCTCAGGGTGGGCTACGGAAAAGCCCCTTGAGTCATGCGAACAGCACTTCTATGCCTCAACCTGTACACCCCAGAGGCCGTTAGAAGTTGCACAAGAGGACTTTCGCTGTGTGTGTGAAAAGGAATAGGTCCGCCGTGCATTTTGCCATGGACCCGAGTGTGACATTAGGCCATCAAGATGCTCTACCGGAAGTAAGCCCAGCAGATGTGCATCAGCAGGGTATGAGCCCAAATACCGCAGGTGCAGCTGCCGCGATTGATGCGCACCCAAATGCTGGAGACACCTTAGAGGTGGCTGGCGACCGGGGAGCAGAGCAAGAGGTGGCAGTGAGGACGATGGCTGTGGCAGTGGCCACGGACCAGAGCCCTGGAAATGCGATGTGGACATCAGTGGATGCTGGTTTTGCGGGGCGAGTGGAAGCTTCACAAGCCAGGCTGGCTGATGTTTCTGGACAGTACAACCAGATGAATGCTGCCCAGGCGTCGTGGAATATGATGGCTACAAGGCGAACGGCTCCGGCATGGATTCAGCGCTTGGGAGCCTTCTTTCAAGAGATGAGGGGGCAGCAACAGAATTCCTGGCAGCCCTCACCGCTGGGATCGCCACCGCAAAGGGCGAGTCGGACCGCTGGAACGCCTGAGTCAGAGGCTGGACTCTGGGCGGCACCTTCTTTGCTGAGCCCGGAGCAGCGATCCGCAAGAGGAGGTAAAAAGACAATTGCGCGGAGTGGTGGACCAGCTGGAGGCGTCTCGGCGAGAAGCTCGGGATTTACGTCAAGAGCTGGAACATCTGAAGGAGAAAGGGCAGCCGGTGGAGGCTGACCCGCAGCAAGGACTTACAGAGCCTACAGGTCCGCCTATGACATTGGGTGGGCATCTGGCTTCGGGTATGCCAACGGCATCGGGCGTATATGCAACCTCGGGTATGCCAACGGCATCGGGCGTATATGCAACCTCGGCTATGCCTCCGGTGTCGAGCGTACATACAGCCTCGGCTATGCCTCCGGTGTCGGGCATACATGCAGCTTCAGCTATGCCTACGGTGTCGGGCGTACAGGCAATATCAGGTATGCCAACGGCGTCGGGCTTACAAGCAGCTGCTGGGGTTCCTACGAAGACTGCGTATGCAAACCAAGGAGCCGCAAGGGACCCAAGTGCTCATGCGACAACGGGGGTGGGAGCTGGTAGTGGCGCGTCGGATCCTATGTCAAGGTTGCTGGAAGGCTTGGAGAAGGTGATAAAGGGTGGAAAGCCAGAGGAGCTGAGCAAGGCTGCAGAGGCTCCGAAGCTACCTGAGCTTTCAGACTCGTCGTCAGTGGACTTTGGGGATTGGTTGTACCTGATGGATCATGTCATGAGTGATCTCTCGGCTTCGAGTGCAGAGTGGTGGCGCATCCTATCACAAGACGCCTTGGAGTTCTACGATAAGTACCAGGCGGCAGACCAATTCACAAGGTTGTCGATGAAGCCGGTTCCTTCGCCAGAGTTAGGGGACCAGAAATGGAGCAGATTGGATAGGCGTGGGGCTGCCACACTCTTGGCGGCGACGCCAGAAGACGTGAAAAGAGAACTGGTGGCGGCGAGAACCAAGAGCACGCTGGAGGTTCTGTCCCGGCTCATGGTGATCTACAGACCCGGGAGTGCCCAGGAGAAGGGTCAGCTGCTTCGGAAGATCGAGAGCCCAGATCCCTCGAACACAAGTCATGAGGCGGTGGAGGGCCTAAGGCAGTGGTTGAGGCATTACCAACGAGCTCGAGATCTGAAGCTCACCACACCAGATCCTTCGGTGATGCTTCGTGGCCTTGACGCTCTGGTGAGGAAGCCGGTCCAGGACGTTCCAGAAGTCGCGTTTCGCATGAACCTCCTAAGGTATCACCTCAAGGTCGACTTCAACCCGCCGGAGGAGTCTGTGCTGGCGGTGCATCGAGCCTTGCTGGCAGAGTTTGAGCAGCTGGGGTTCAGAAAGAAGGCACGGACTACGCAGGACAACAACACGCAGGCACCCAAGGTGAGGGCAGTGGATGCTGGGAACGCGTCAAATACAGGACCTGCAATGCCAACCTCGCCGACTACAAGTCCGAAGGGAGCATCCAGACCATGTCGGTTCTACACAACAGATGAAGGATGCCGGAGGGGGAAGGCCTGCAAATACGAGCACACCATGAAGGATCTCAGTAAAGCGGAGCGCCGAGATCGATGCTACGAGTGCGGAGCAAAAGGCCACCAAGCAGCAGCTTGTCCAACGAAGAAGGAGGTGCAACAGAAGGCGGTTACGGCGGGGGACTCGCCGGCTTCGTCAACGGGTGGCACAGGTGGGCGAAGAGGAGCCGCAGCAACGAGGAGTCAAAGGGGGTCGGAAGGGGGAGATGGAGTTCAACAGACTACAACCTCTAGCCCCACAACAACCTCTTCTATGCCAGCCGAGGCTCCGGTGCAAGGTGTCCCGGTCGAGCAGCTCATTGAGGACGCCCAGAAGTTGATGAAAGCGTTCATGGAGCAGAAGTCCGCCCCACAGGTGCAAGCGTTCCGCGTGGAAGAGGCAGAGAAAAGAGACTGTGGATCTTCGCCGGCTCTCCGGGAGTTTTTGCGAGAAAACCAGGAGCTGGTGAATCTGAGTCGGATGGGACTCTTGGATTCTGGAGCCACTCACCCGCTAAGGCCTAGAACGACCAACGACAGTTTGGGCACAACGGACCATGTTGATGTGACGTTGGCGGGGGAGAACCGAGTGCAGATGGCTCAGAATAAGGCGGGCACCATATTGGGGGGCCAAAACACGCAGCCGATAGTTCCGTTGGGAACATTGGTCAAGGCCCTTGGCTACGAATTCAGTTGGGACCGCCGTGGTGTTCGCCTTCGTCACCCGGACAAGAAGGAAGTGCGGGTGTACACAAGAGCTACCTGTCCAGAGGTCATGCAGTGCGATGCTCTTCGTTTGATCGCGGAGTTGGAGGAAGCGAAGCTCACAGAGACGATGAGTTCGTTGGCGCAGCTGAAGGCCTCTGTGACGGCGGCGAAAGAGTACAAAGAGAAAGGCTGGAGAGACCAGATGGGCGACTACATGGCTTCAGGGAGCTACGAGGATGGGTTGAAGGCGGTGATGTGTGCGCCTTTTATGCACCATGTGCCGATGAGGGATCAGCTGCAGGTGGTGGTTCCTATGCCGAAGGACGAGAACGAGGCGTGGCAGTGGATGAAGAAGTTCCCCATGAATAGGGCCAATCGGCGACGGCTGTGGCAAACCCAGAGCTGGACTCTTCACATGTTCGCGGGAGCGGGGGTGAAGAACGACCCTCTACGTGATCTTCCTGGACTCGTCGAGTTGGACATAAAAAGGGGGTGGGACCTCAATGACGACAAGATCTACGGAGTGCTGCTATGGATGGCAAAGCAGGGACGGGTGAGCCACATCGTGGGTGGTCCACCAGCTGGGACGTTCTCGCCGTGGCACTACAAGAAGGACGGAGGTGGCCAGAGAAGAGTGGTTCGTTCAACGTGGGAGCCGTGGGGACTCAGAGAGGGGCTCAATCCAGATGAGAGCTCAAAGGTTTTGAACGAGAATGTGATGCTTCACAAGATGGTGTGGTTGTGGCTATGTGCAGAAGCAGCAAAGGGGAACGAGGCTAAGCAAGGGGATCAGCATCGTGTTGGTTTTTGCTTAGAGTACCCAGAGGATCCTCACAACTATATGCCAGAAGGTGAACATCGTGATGTGTGCGTGTCGGTGTGGAGGACGGATTTCATGAAAGAGCTCATCAAGGAAACAGGCCTGCACAAGTTCCAGTTC
>CAJNJA010014341.1:6067-33727 GCA_905231915.1 Symbiodinium necroappetens | reverse complement strand
ATGTATGTATCCATGGATGCATGGATGGATGCATGGATGGATGGATGGATGGATGGATGGATGGATGGATGGATGGATGTATGTACGTATGTGTATATATATTTATATATACACACACACAGTTTGTATAGACTCCTCTTCGTTTGTGAGTCTTGGGCATTGCGTTGCAGGGTTTTGGACGGGTTGGTCGGTGCAGCGGCAGTGTTTAGTGTTGTCGTTGGTAAATTGGGTAGCTAGCTTTGTGATTGCTCCGAACTGGTTCGTGGAAGAAGACAAAACGCGGCAATTTCACAGAGAATTGGGTAACAACCTTTGGCATGTTGCATTAGCACCAATCCAAGCATTTCCGGACCCCGCAGTATTCCACCCCTTGCAAGAAATGAGCCCCCACAGCTAAGTGACTCCCATTTAGGGCTGGGGGAGCTACCCACGTCCCTCTTTTTCCGAAGTTCCCATCTCCCCCTAGAAGAGCAAAGTTCCATTCTACATGGCTTGTGCTGGTTGAAACGACCCACGTTCGTTCGTTCAGGCTTTAGGCCCAGGCCTCAAGAAGTTCGGGGGGAATTTCAACATAATCGTAGCCGAACCATCTGGGCAGGACTGTATCCAGATGGTTTCTGCCTCTGACGCTCAACAGCTTTTCCTTTGTGTTTGAGGGATGCGGCGGTGGTGCTTCGTACTGGCCTCAGTCTATCCTGGATTGCGGGAGGCCTCAAGTCTACATCTTGCCCTCTGGTACTATCAGGGAAAGTTGCCGGAATGCAATCGAGCTAGGTGGCACGGGGTCTAGCATCCTAAACCCTGAATCCGAAACCCACGCCCCTGAACCCTGAAGTTTATATCTTCGAGACCAAAGGGCTGGGACATTGTAGGCGGCACTAGTAACGGACTTCTTCGAACCCCGTGCCCTGGGCCAGAATAATATAGCAGTGCATAGAGTAATGGATGGCCCCGAACGCAAAACATCGCGAACGTATGTTGAACAAACGTGACATATACATTTATGTATGTGTATGTATGTATATATATATATACATATACATATATACACACATGTATATATATATATATATATCATATACCAACCTGGTCCGCTGTCGCATATCTGACTTCGGGTGCTAAACCCTAAACTCTGGAAAGGGGTTCATGACGGCTCTTACTTGCAGGAAGTGGCTTAAAACCGTTTACGGTGGGATTCTGTTATCGGTGCTCTGAATTACTGGGCAGTTCTCTAAATTAGGGCCCCTCTTGGGGGTCCTTGTTATAAGGGTGCCGTATACTATTTCGGGGACCGAAAAAGGGACCCTATATTTTAGAGAACTACCCATCTGTCGGCGAATGGTCTCGTGCCAAGTCGTCCGAGTCCCGGATGGCTCAGTTTTACATGCATCTGCGCGAGCCCATGGAGGTAAGGATCCGATCGGTTCGCCTGTCTCATGCGTAGCCCCAGAAGCTCCAAGACACCCCGACGTGGCACAGCACCGTTAAGCTAGCATAGGGTTAAGTTTAGTGCTTCAATTTACTGTAGGGGCTACTAGAAGGGTTGCTGCAAGGAACCGTCAAACAGGACCGCCAACTCTACTTCACTCGAGAGACAGACTGGAGCTTCTGGGGCAGGCCCTGTCGGTAATGTTTTTAAAGCATCCCGAAATCGGGTGCTGCTTTTAGGAGGGCTTAATTTCCAGACAGCAACGGTTCTTAATTGGGGGGGCTCCCCTCGTGGTGAGCTATCCTAATCCCAAAGGCGCCTATACGGGGGATACTTACTTCATACTTGTAATTCACACCACAGAAACCCTACTTCCTACTATGTCGGTATTTAGGACCCTGGGGGAATCTAGAGAAGACGAGAAATCCGCAGTTTTCCCGAGCGACCGTGTCTCTGTCTCTATCTCTCTCCTTCTTTGAACTTTGTAAGTAGGTAGCCCTATAAGGCCTAAGACCTATGCCCCCCCCCCCCCCAACTTGAAGCTCGCCCATCCGGGGCTAGGGCTTTAGGATGCCCGGGGTTAGGGCTTTAGGATGCCCGGGGTTAGGGATTTAGGATGCTTGGGGTTAGGGCTTTAGCAGGCTTGGGGTTCAGAAGGGGGTGATGGGGTGTTCAGAAGTGTTTTTGTTAGGGCAGCTCGCCCTCCTGAGCAAGCGATGCAGGAGGCAACAGCAATCCTTCAACCCCAAACCCAGAACCCAAGAGTATACTACTACTACTACTACTACTACCACTACTACTGCTGCTGCTGCTGCTACTACTACTACGACGACGACGACGACTACGCACGCCAAAAATTATGAGTCTTCAGTCTGATCCGTTTTCGGGGGTGCCGGGGGCCAGTTCTCTGAAGCCTGCTTAGAGGCTCAGGGGACTGGTAAGCGACCGCTAATCTAGGTAGGCTTTTGGGATATTTNNTTTCCTTTATTGGGCTTAAGAGGACCCTATTTACTACTATTTGTTCAGAGGCTTTAAAGGGCCAACCAGTAATCGGGGTTTATAAAGCTTCCATGATGGTTCTCGGGCTTGCTTAACGGATCAAAACGACTTCCTTTCAGCGAGTGGGTCATAAGTAGAGTTTTGAGTACCCTAATGACGGCGTTCTCTTCCTTAAAACTTACATCTAGCTGGTTTACTAATAAAGCCTTCTGATGCAGTAAGTACGCCCTGTCTGCCTGGAAGTCTCAAGGCGCGAGGTTTGGAGCCTAAGAGCCTTTGGGGTTTAGGATTTGACAGGTTTTGGGGTTGATAAAACCAGCCATTAACGGTTTTTGTTGGCGTTCGGCGCGTACGAACTTAGCAGCTAAATCTCGGTTCGCGATTGAGGGTTTGGATCTAAGTGGCTTCTATCTTTCAAGCAGCTCTTGTCGGCTGATTTTGGCCGATGCATGCAAAGAGTGCCCCAGCTCTGCACGGGTTTTGGGTCATCGGATGCAGGAGACAGCCCTAACCCCTGAAGTGTAGACGACACAGATCACCCCACGTAAGCCCCAAGCCCCAAGCCCTGGACCCTAAACTTCGGCCCTACACCCTACCCATAGGCTCCTAAGTAGTTCCTTTTTGTGGTTTATATCTAGAATCCTATAAGGTAATCCCCAAAAAGGAACTACTTAAGAGCCTCTGGGTAAACCCCCAAAGCTGAGACCTAAACCCTGAACCCTGCGTCTGCTAGTCGTGGCTTCCAAGGCTGTAGAGGGCTGTTTGGTGCAGCTTTTCTCTGGCGCCCTAGTGTTCCTTAGTATCTGATGGATACCCCTTAGAGAGATCCTTTATCTAAGTAGTACTATTCCTTATAAGGTGCCTTAATATAGCTGATGCTGTTCCTTAACCTGAATAGAACTGATACTATTTTCATGGCTTCCCTGCTACCTAGATGCTGCGATATCCCCCTCCCCTATATGTCTTGAGGTTTCCATATTGAAATTCCATACTCTTTTCCTTTCGCGCTGCATCTTTGAATCCAAAACTGAAGCCAGCCAGAGCGTTAGTGGAGCACCTGGGACCGGGCTGGTGGTTGAAGCTGTGAGAGAATGTGGACGACTGAGCAGCCTGCCTTCAAGGGTTAAGGTTTAGGGTTTGGGGTGTTGAAGTTTGGGGTCGAAGGTATAAGTCATGACCGATTTCATTTCGGCTCCATGCACTGGGCTGCATGTGCATGTGAAGAGCCCACCAGGCATGGGTCGCTTAAGATTTATGGCTTTTTTGCATCTGCACCCTAAACCACCTTCAAGGCCCCAGACTTTCCCAAATGCTAAACTGTACCGCTTGATCTAGTAGGGGCTTGAAGCAGTAGTTATCCCGTTGCTGGAATATATCCCCCCCCCCCCCCCCCCCCCCCACCAAACCGTGGCCCTGTTGACCCCACAGCAAGTGGCGGGTCCGGTCCCGGAGAAATTATCATCATGACGTCCTGTCTATTTCAGGCTCCTGGCAAACGCCGTGGAGTGCGCGAAACCCTCTCAGCATGGCTCGTGACAGCCCAAAAAGCCCGACTCAGGGCAAGGAAGGAGGTTCGAGGTCTAGAGTTGCTGCGGATTGAGAGAGCGAGATAGCTGTTCAGCCCTGCACGCCATCGAACAGCAACATACTTGCCTTTGCATTCGCTGAACATTCCTTGCACGCGCCGTTGGCTTCTTGCAGGTTGTAGAGGCGTTTGGCGCACAGACGTGCCTGACAATATAAATATATGCCAGCTGCCGGCATGACAGCCAACCCAGAGTCCATCTTATCGTGCATGTCACTACATCAGGTTCGAAACGCGCTTCTCAATCATAATGTCTGAGCCAGGCAACCCTGTCAAGAGCTTTGTTCGATTAGCCAAGCACTTGTCCGAGATGGGTGGCCCAATGACACAGCCTCCCAGTGATGAGCTCTTCGTGTCTGGTCTCCCCACCGATGTCACCGACGATCTGCTCAAGAAGATCTTTAGCCAGTATGGCAGCATAAAGGAGGTGAAAGTTTTGCCTGTGGCCGCCGGCAAGCAAGCGGCTGCCGCTTTCGTGGACATGAACTCCCTGGAGGATGCCAAATGGATCGTGGAGAACGTCAACGGCAATGTTCCTCAGGGAATGGCAGGCCCAGTCACGGTGGCGTATGCCACGCCGCGGTCGCGGCGCAAGGGCATGAAGGGTGGCATGAAGGGAATGATGGAAATGATGGCAGCGATGATGTCGAGCATGAGTGGCCAGGGCAAAGGCGGAGGCTGGGGCGGAGGTGACAAAGGAGGCTGGGGTGGAGGCGAGAAAGGCGGAGGAGACTGGGGTGGAGGGGACAAGGGAGGGTGGGGTGGAGGCGAGAAGGGCGGAGGAGGCTGGGCCGGAGGGGATTGGGGCGGAAGCGGTGGCAGCGGTCCCAAAGTTGTTGGACCAAGAAAAGGTGTCGGTGCTCCAGTTGTTGCCAAGGGTTGGAGCAGTGGCGGCAAGGGGTGGAGCGATGGCGCCAAAGGCTGGGGCACGTCCGGCAAGGGCTGGGGTGACTCTGGTGGTGCCGGCAAGGGCTGGGGTGCCTCTGGCCCTGTCACCAGCAAGGGATGGGGCGATGCTAGCGGAGGCTGGGGCTCTGGTGGCGCCAAAGGCTGGGGTCCTGGTGGCTGCGGCGGTGGCAAGGGGTGGTGGTAAGTGGCAGCGACAGGCACTTGCTCATCCACTTCTGAGCTCGAGAAGCATAGACAGAGCAAAGCGGCGATTTTGCAA
The DNA here is from genome assembly GCA_905231915.1 of Symbiodinium necroappetens. NCBI lineage: Eukaryota > Dinophyceae > Suessiales > Symbiodiniaceae > Symbiodinium > Symbiodinium necroappetens. The sequence goes on along the minus strand of CAJNJA010014341.1, from coordinate 28,546 downwards.
GTATCGGACATCGTATTATACGTATTTGACCCGTGCCGCGGGCACTAAAGTGCGTCTCACTACAACGAACAAGCGATGAGACCGGAAAAGTTGCCATGCTGCTCCAGTGTGACGGGTTTGAGTTTCTAGCTTGCAAGGTGCCGCTTCCTTTTCAATTTTCAGTCTGCTACAACAGATGGTGTTCGATCTAAGCCGGGGCTGCTGAAAGAGTCGACATAGCCCTGCTAATGCCAATGTCGGAAGCAGGGCCCAGGTTAATGTTGTTCGCGATGACTTCATCGGATGATTCAACGTAGGAGAAAATCAGTTGCCTAGTGCAGTAAGGGACAGGACGGCGGTGGTGGTCGTAGTTGTCGTCATGGTTGTGGTGATTGCGGTGGCAGTGGTCGTGGTAGGGGTTGTCATCCTCGTCCTTGTCACTGTCCTAGCCGTCGCAGCTGCCATCGTTGCCGTATTTCCAGTTGTAAGTCGTAGTTCTGGTTTATGACCGCCTACTGAGTCGCAAAGCTAGTACCACGTCAAGCAGCAAGAAGTTGAGCAGCACAAGCAATGGGCATACACACAAAAGCGCATGTGTGTATGTGTGCGTGTGTATGTATGTGTGTGTGTGTATGTATGTATGTATGTATGTATGTATGTATGTATGTATGTATGTATGTATGGTAAGTTCGATAGTTGTCCTGGAACCTCGCCTGACCCGTCGAGCGCGAGTGCTAAAAATGTAAGTAAGTAAGTAAGTATGTATGTATGTATGCATGTATGTATACATAGCACTTTTTACACACACACATCATACATATATATATATATACACATACAAATGTTTGTGAAAAAAAGATTGTATAAACATATAAAAACTATACATACACACACACATATATATATATATGCGTGTGTCTGTGTGTGTGTGTGCGTGCGCATGCATGCATGCATGCATGCATGTCCGTCTGTTTGTTTGTCTGTTTGTCTGTCCCTGTGTCTCTGCATGCGTGTATGTATGTATGTATGTATGTCTGTCTCTGTGTGTCTGTACGTATGTCTCTGTGTGCATGTGTGTATGTATGTATGTATGTATGTATGTATGTATGTATGTATGTATGTAAGTATGTGTGTATGTATGTATGTATGTATGTATGTATGTATGTATGTATATTTATACTTATTTATTTCCTTTAATTTCCTTTTATGTATTATGTACTCGTATATTTAGATTTTCGAGTTGTTTATTTTGACATGTGCATTTATATTTATGGGTGCATGCAAGCATGCATGCATGTTCTCCGTCCGCACTTGCTGTCTTACTTGTGACCTAACTTACTTACTTCCATGCAGACCTGCTGACACAGATACATGCATACGGACGGGTAGACGTTTACATACATTCGTTCATTCAAGAATCCATTCATCCATCCATTGATCCATTCATCCATTCATCCATCCATGCATCCGTTCATACATACATCCGTCTACTCTTTCACTCATCTCTTCATTCATTCATTGACTCACTCACGCATTCATTCACTCACTCACTCACGCTCTTTTCATTTGTGCGAGTAACAGTTTTATACACACATACAGCACTTAAGCAAATGAGCATAATGTATGTATGTATATATATATACAGATGTGGTATATATATATACAGATGCACGTGATCAACATATAGAAGAATTTCACATGTTTAATTTATCTTTATTGGTTTATCTGTTGCGATTTATATATATATATATGTATGTAGGTATGTATGGATGTAGGTATGTAAGTATGTATGTGTGTATGTATGTATGTATGTATGTATGTATGTATGTATGTATGTATGGATGCATGGACGTATATTTGCATGTATGTATGTATGTATGTATGTAGATATGAATGTACAAATGTGCATGAGTGTCTATGTCTATGTCTATGCCTGTGTGTATGCATGTGAGTCTGAAGGCCGAAATCCTGCACCCTAAATTCCAAAAGCCTGCACCCCCTAAGCTCCAGACCACCCAGGGCGCTTAGAAATAATTGCAACCCCATGCAAGCACCCTAGTTTTTGTTTGGGCCTAGGCGTGGATGGGCAGCCTTGGAATGCATTCCCACACTGTGAGGACGCTGGTGGTTTGTCCTAAACCCGAAAGGAAGATTATGAAGGTACTAGGGTTTAGGGTATTGGGGTAAGGGTTTGGGCTTTCGGGGTTTAGGCATTAGGGGATCTGGTTTATTCAGACTTCCACCGTTTAGGAGTTAGGGCCCAAGGGCATACGGAGCTCAACCTCAACGCGTGCTCGGACCATGCTTCCGAGGTCGTCAAGATGTATTGGCTGTGAAACCGCCGAGAGCCCCGTAAGACTATCCCCCAGGGAGAGCACGAGGACCTTGATTAGAACAGGGGTTTGGATACATTGTAGCGAAATCCCCGGGCCCGGCGGTATTGGGTTTAGGGTTTAGAGGGAAGCTTTCTGATTATACTAGGGCACCCTACTCCGGGGGCCGGACAATAAGAGTCCTATTATTCATGGTTTCATGCCTGGTTCCCTTTTTGTGGAAAAAATCCTGAATTCTGCTGGTCTGGACAACTAGAAATCATAGCTAGGCGGAGCAATTTGGAGAAAGCAACCATTGTCTGCCAAGTGAGCAGTAGTTTTCGTAATCAACTTTGTCTACTTTGACAATATACCTTGCGCATAGCCCAAACTCGACTAATTTGCTGGAAATCCTCCTAAACCCCCCTGAAGGTTATGTGATCAAAGCAAACCCTGGGACTCTGGGTCCCGAAAACTGAAAACTCTGGACCAAAGTGCAACACGCCGCATGGCCCCAACGTGTGCAGCGGCTTGCTCGCGCCCCTCAAGGCAATCAGTACCAATATTGCTCCTCAGGTTTCCTGATTGTAGTTTTCCCGTGCTCTATCCCATAAAAACTCTTAGCTATCTAGGCGCCCTTACACCCTAAACCCTAGACCCCAAAAGGGCACCCCGAAATTCCAAGAGCCCCCCGTCCCGCCAAAAGAGCCCTGAATGCGGCAGGATAAGATCCTCGACTGGCCGGTGCGTCGTGAGAAACTGCTCGAGGTGCCGCTCCCAAAACCGTAGCCAGCGAAGCAAACAGAGCGCTTCAGCTGGTCGTGCGAGGGTTTGTGCGTGGGGTTGCCTGTTGCAAGTGCCAACTTTGAAGATATGACGAAATATGGTTTGATCCCGGGCTCTGTGAGCCGGACGTGCTTACGGACATCGGACCTAACTTGTTCTGGGGGTTTCAGGCTTAAGCTGATACTAAATTACGAAACTGTCGCTTGTGTTTGCTGTGTGTGCATGCCTGGGTGCAGAGTGTAAAGTGATGTAACTACAATGTAATTCACGACAATGCTATGTAGCGTATGTGTCTGCATATATGTATGTATATGTGTTTGCATGTATGCATGTATGTATGTATGTATGTATGCATACATGACATGTACACATCCATGCATGTATGCAGGTATGCCTGCATGCATGTGTGTGGTGGTACGTGGATCCATGTCCGTGTGTCATTGTGCCTTCCTGCCTGCCTGCCTACCTGCCTTACGTACATAACACGGTTAAGAACTATGGTGTGTGCAGTGGGATCAGAAATGTCAATGTGCTGATTGCCTTAGTTGGGCAACTGTTGCAGATATTGCACCGGAGCGAGGCGGACGTGATTTGCCTGCAGGCTGGTCGCACGTGGGCTTGTTCCAAAGAGAAGGATCCCAATCTAGGCAACTCGTTTCAATTGGACCCCCAAAAGTATGTAAAATAATCGCCTTTGAAAGTTCTTGGGCCATGGTTCTACCTACTTTTGGGGGATTTAGATTTCAGTTGGACCCCCCAATAACGGATCTAGAGATCCCCGTTAGGACGGAGGACTTCCGTCCTCCGGACAAGCTTTAGGCCTTCGGCCTCAAGGATTGATCGAAGCAATCCGAGAAAGCTTCAGGACCCAAAGCCCTAAGACCTCAAGCTCTAAGCTCGTAGTGCAGTTTTTTCTGGGCGTTTGCGGTCTGGGGGTTTAGGGATGCAGGGGTTTGTTTGGATCTCGCCTGTGCAACATGCATGGCGCCACGATGCGTGAGACTTTCCTGGTTTCATCTGGGGGTACGCGACACTTCGAAGAGGCCTGGATGCAACAAAAGGGATGTTCGGATTCGTCTGAAGATCGGTTTAGGGCCTTTAGGGTTTAGGTATGAAGACCTCTCTCAGGTCCCTGCACAGTAAACTCCCAATCCTACCTTCCGCCGGAACGAAGCTTGAACCGGATGAGGGGCAGTGCAATTCCTTGGGCATTGATGATTATTGAGTCTCATGAAGTAGAAACGGACCGCTTAACAGCATCCTTTGTTGTTCATTCTGCGTCCATGCAGGCGTTTTTCGCTTTGCAGACTACCTTCCTGTGGGGCCACTTGCGCATGCCAGGAAGTGACCCTGGAGGAGAGTGACACGGGGGCAAAGGAGGTGAGAAGACAAAGCCGGGGTTCAAAGTCTTATAGTTTGGTAGTGACTTTGAGGATTTGTGGAGATGTAACTGTCCCTGAGCCCATCAATCACCGAACCCTAAACCCTTAGGAGGGAAAAAGCCCTAAACCCTAAAAGCCCTAAACCCGAAACCCTAAAAAACCCTAAACCCTGCTTGTGGGCATAGATCCTTAGCCATGCGAGAGGGAAAAAACCCCTAAACCCTAAAACCCTAGACCCCTTCAGCCGACTTTGAAGTGTGAGACCTCATCTGGCTTGCCCGAGTTGTGAGAGCGTAAACCAATCCCCCCAAACCCTAGATTCTCCGAGTGCTGAGCTCCGAAACCATCCCCGAACCCTATATCCGAAACCTGAACCCGAATGCCCTGTCGTCGCATTCCTACTGCGAGTTTCCTGATCAGACTCTACCAACATGCTTCTCCAGGGCATGATGGTCTAGTACTAGTAACTAGTAGGCTAGGTAGATTCGCGTCTGCACAAGCCTAAACTCTGAACCCTAAAAAGCCACGATGCCAGGTTGAGTGGGTGCTACCCAGTTGGTTGCAGCTGGACGACTACAAAGCCGTCCCACTCGGGCTGAAGGCGTGCATGGATTGGAACATGGAGCTCAGAGTTTTGGAACGTAGTGCAGGAGCCTCCCGTAGATCAGCTGAATACGGTTCCCATAAAGGGTTCCTTTAACACCTGCCTGGGTTAGTATGTCGGGAGGTAGTATACGGGTTCAGCATAATGGTAATTGTTCAGTTCAGGCTGCTATATCACTCGTCGTAACATATCCTACAGTAAAGTCGTACAAGCGGGCTCGTAAAAACGAGCGTGTAAAGATGAGTTCTCCTAGCTACTCGTTTGCTCCTCTGTATATGTTTCGCAGCGAGCGCATCCTTTCTTAGGTGTGCAGGCAATTCCAGATGTAGGATTTAGGTCTCGGTGTTTGGCCGTCGGCTTTTGTGCAGCCACCGCTTTCGCTAAAATCGCTTCTTGTGAAACCTAGGCCGGTTTTCCATAGATCCGAAGACCCGCCATACCTAGCCAGCCATAGAAGCTTCCATCCGGAGGCCTCAATGAACTCCGTTTTGGACATGTCCTCTTCCCAGGATCCTTGATAAGCCTGGCAGGCCAAAATCTCTTTGTCACTAGCCGCCACCGGCCTGAAAACCCAACCCAACGTCATGTTAACCTACTGTACGCTTGGGAGAACCCCGCGAAAAAATCTTGTTGGAACCTATTCTAGTTCTAAGGCCCCCCTGTGCTAAACCCGCGTAAAACCCAAAACAGGCCAAGGAATGGGAGAAGCAGGCACAGCGAAACGAGCCGCGCGGCGGCAGCTACTACCGAGCAGGGTCCTTTAGATGTTCCTTTGTTCCATTACATAGGGGCCTTAATATTTAGAATGAGGTTTTTGGGCTCATTGAAGAAAAATGCCGAATGATCATTACAACAAGGAACCTCAAGGAATAGTATTTGTATGCATTACCGTAATCTTTCACGCTTCTCAATCACAGCATAGGTACTGTTGCGGCTTCTGGTCAAATGGTTTAGAGCTCAGAGTTCACAGGGAGTTCACAGGAAGTCATGCTAAGGGTTGGAACTGTTGTCGTTGGGCCTAGAGTTTAGGGTTTAGGGTTTAGTTGTTGTTGGGCCTAGGTTTGCACATCTGTATATACATGTATGTGCGGATGTGTGGATGCTTGCATGCATGTTCCGCAACTTTAAATGTAGTGTAAGGTATTGTAATGTACTGTAGTGTAATATGTACATTCGGTTAAATTCGGTTATGAATGAAATGCAATGTAATGCAATGTGATATAGCAGATGTGATGTGATGTGACGGTGTATGTATGTGTACGGAGCTGCCTGGACCATACTTAATAGGTCTCCGTAATGAGAAACATTGCACCCTGAGCACCAGACCCTAAACACGAATCCTTCCTCTGGGTCATACTGCACATTACGGAGACAGTCCCTAGCTGCAAAAACCCAAACCCCTACTCCGACAAACCCAACAGCCCCCCAAAACCCCCCAAACACTCTAGACTCTAGACTCTAAACCTCGCATCCTTAAACCCCAGACCCCAATTGTTTAAAAACTGTTTAATTAGGGTTTAGGCCCAATTAAAGCCCGCAGCACCTCAAATGCCGAGGCGGGTTTGTGGGCTCCGGGCGCCCACTGGCGTTGCTGGGCCCTCGGCGCTGCTTCGAAACATAGATAGAAGCCGGCACAAGTAGCATATACCCCACAGGGCTTAGGGTTTTCAGGGTTTAGGGTTTAGAGTTTTGGGTTTTTAGGGTTTAGGATTTAGGGTTTATACCCCACGATCCTTTTCCCTTACCTTCAAAGGACTCATATTTGAAGGCTTTTGGGCCCAAAGACACTATTATATAAGGCTTTTGGGCTATTTTGATGCTAAGGGTTTCTAGCTATTAAGGCCTTGAGGCGGCGCCCACGTTGGCCAACCTCGAGCGGATCCGGCTTCATAATTCAAGCCCGAAGCCGAAAAAAAAAAGGTGCAGGGCCCTGCAAGCTCAAAGCTTTCTAGTCCGTGAAGCCCCAGATTGTATGCTCAAAAAATGTTTGACACCATAAGTGCGTTAAACGAACTTTAGCTGCAGTCTCCTGTGCCCTATCCATCCATCTGTCCATCCTTCTCCGGCGCCTGAACAAAGACCCAGGCGACACTTTACCGCAGCTCTCGCTTCGAGGAGGCCGCGCCGACCAAGAGCGGGTCGGGCGAGGGACCTGGCTGGAAGGGGTTCGATCGGGGAATCGTCTGTTTTTTTTGCCTGGGGTTTATAGCTTTTGGAACCCCCACCAAAAAAAACTGTTTTGGGGCCCGGCGTCCTTTTTCATTACAGGGGTTCGTAGGGGATCGCGTGCGCAGTGCATGGTCAAGTGGCACATGGAGTCAAAGATTATCAGTTTGTGGTTAAAACGAGGCCGCAGTTGCAGATCAGAGCTCGCACCACGCGGACTCTGTGGACGCGGAGTATGTAACCTTGTAACCTTTTTGCGGGATATTGCAACCCCGCTATAATCTCGAAATTGAACCTTCAGTCCCCCTAGGACCAGTGCTGGACAACTCAGCTGCTCCTTTTTTGCGCAGACGCTCAGGGATCCTTTTGAGTTTATAGGGTTAAGGGTTTAGGGCTTTAGGGTTTAGGGTTTAGGGGTTTAGGGGTTTAGGGTTTAGGGTTTAGGGGTTTAGGGTTCAGGGGTTTAGGGTTTAGGGATTTAGGGGTTCCTGTTGAGTTTATAGGGTTTAGGATCAGAAAGGATCTCATGATGGCCCGCGCCTGCACAGACGACACACACCGCCTGACGGTCCTTGCCATTCCGAGTTTCGGGTTTACCTTAGATCTCCTTACTGAAATATGGGAGTTTCCGACAAGAGGGGGTACCTTATTTTAGGGTTCTTTTTAATAAGGATCCTACCATTTAGGGTACTATATTAGGGTCCCCTATTTTCGGAAATCCCCATATGCGGACTGCATGGTCTTTGCCCTGTCAGTGTCTGTAAACCCTGTGTTCCCTTTGCTCCGCTACCAGCGGATATAGTGAGACAGCGTGTGTTACTTTCGGAGTCTCAGCCACGTCACCGTGCTCCCGGGAGGGTGAACTTTGGAGCGGGGCACAGACCTTCTTGGGCCAAAGCCCTGAACCCTAAACCCTAAACCCTAAACCCCTCCTAATACCTGAACATACCTGAACCCTAAACCACTGCGTCTGGGGACCGATCCAACCTCACCTCGCCTGCATTGTCGGAGTTGCGAGAGTTAAAACCCCTAAACCCTGAATGTCCCTGGCCCCTAAACTTGTAAGCCGTTGAACCCCTAAACCCCTAAGCACCTCAGAACCCCAAACCCCAAAACCTCTAGCCTGTCCGAGTGTGAGTGCTGAAACCCCCAAAACCCCTCGGCCCCGCAACCTCGCGTCTCAGGTTCCGGACTTCTTCTCTTCCTGCGCGGCGTTGAGCCGCTTCCGGGTGGAGGCGGTTCATTTTCTTTCAGAATGCCCCCACTCACAAGGGGAGATTTTCTAAATTAAAGGGGGAATGTTATAGTAGGGTTTAGGGTTTTACGTGTTTTGCTTAGGAGTGTTGAGGATCTATAGTTGGGTCTTGTGCGATGTTCTCCTGGAGGACCTTCAGTCGAAAACCCAGTGGTAGCGGGTTCTTATCCGAATTGGGGGATGTCAGTTGTCAAATGCAAGCCCCCTACACCAAAGAAACCTTGTCTGGCAGAAGCCTACGCCTTACCCCCAAACCGAAGCACTTGGGCCACAAGCCAAAACACCAGGGACCTCCGTTGTGTCCAGCTCTCTGGTTTCTTTTGGGGGTTCAGGGAGCCACGTGCAAAAGAGTGGTTCATTGTACATTCAGATAGGGTTTAGGGCTTTGTTTTCGGGGCCGAGGGTTTCGGGCCGAGTAAGGGGTTAGACCCAGAGCCACTCGAAAGTTAGGATCCCTTGAACCTCGCGGCATTTAACCCAATCATTGTCGTTCTTTGCAGCTCGTATTTCTGTTACCTGGACCCGTAAAGTATGTATAACAATAGCCTTTCAATGATCTTGGGCCATTGTTTCTACTTACTTTGGGGGGTTTAGGTACTTATAAGTATAGGACTCATTGATTGTTGCATTGCTGCTGGTGAGACTCCAACAAAGCCCGGCAGAACCGGGGCATCGCCGCAACGCAATATCGCCGACCGAACTTGGTGTTATGTATTCTGTCTAGGGCTTCAGGTTTAGGCTTGTTGTGTTGCCAGCTCGAGGAGCTGTGGGAACCCCCCTGTAATGGAGTTTCCGCAGGAGCCTCGTCTAGATTGTGTCCGAGATGTTTGATCCTAGACCACTGAAATGGATCTCTTGTTCAGTAGTACTCATATGACTCATATCCCCCTTGACATACCCTTTTGGTCCGTATACACAGAAGCAACATACCGCTTAAGGAACCCTCATCAGTTTCGACTGCATACTTGTACTGCGATATATACCCAACCAAGTTACCCAAGACCCTCCTCGCCCCTTTTTTTGAGAGATCTTCTTCAATCCCAGCCTCTGAAGCTGCCGAAATGCTAGGCCACCCGTCCCTTGCACCCTAGTTGTAGGTCTAGTTGTAGACGCCTGACAACTATAGACCTTGATAGACAGGTAGCCATTTGATCAGGGGTTTACAGATACCTAAGCCCGAAACATGCCTAAATGAGCCCTTCACCTTTCAAGTGTTGTGGCTCAGCAGGCGAGGGTGTGCTGGAACTGGCCATAGGCTCGCCTCGGTGTGGCGATGCGATGTGCTCTCGAACTGATGGGTTCAAGGGGATTTGGGATCCCTTTCCGGAGGCCTTATATCAAGCTTATACTGGAAAGGATGCATATTAGGGGTCCCCATTTTCTGGTGCTCACGACTAGGCTGATTTAGGCAAGATCTTCTTCATGTAAATCAGTCTTGCGTTCTATTTCCAGGCATATGCCCTAGCTGCATGATGCAACTGGTCTTCGTGCAGAAAGGGTCAGGCTTGAGGGAGGGGTTGAGGGTCTTTAGAAGCTTGCTGCAGCATGGAGAAGGTGTTAGGGTCACGCTTCACCTAGAGACTGCCGCACCAGCATGACTAGTGATGCCTGGCACACGGCTACTGCTACTGCTACTGCTGCTTCTACTACTACTACTACTACTACTACTTCTTTTACTACCGCCCCGACGAGTAGTACTGGCATTGCTGCCATAGTCGAAAGGATGAACGTTTCCGGCATTTCTCGATCTCTTCACCGCAGCAGGCACTGAAACTACTCCGCACCATGATCATAGCGCACACGCAGTCCAACATGGCAGTGGGCATGGAAGCGCAACCCCTGCGCAGGGTCAGCCGCAGTATGTGTGCGTGTGTGTGTATATAAATGTCTCTATATTGGTGCTACCAACCATGGTAAATGGATTACCTTAACAGGCGTGCTTGGTCGACAACTGAAAGAACTTCACCAGCAGACGAGCGAAACTCTGAACATGTAAACCGGGCATCTGGAACCAACCTTGTCAACAGCAGATCCGTAAAAGCGAGCAGATTTCGCAAGTCCCTGCACAAGTTATAGCCAGTATTCGCCGTGTTTATCAATAAACAGTGTAGTAGCGTTTCAAGTGAGCTTGCTCTCACGACGAGTTGCGCGACGCTGCATTTACCAAGCAATGACAGCCTCAACCTGGACTAATCCACAAACAGCAGTGCCCTTTTTCGAAGTGGTCGTGCTGACACTGATGAGGAAGATGAAACAGCATGTGTTTACAAGGTTCGTGTTGCTTGTGCTGAGCGCATAAGGCCCTGCTGCTGCTGCTGCTGCTGGCCAGAAACAAGGATAGGTTTTGTTGACCCCTTTCGTCCATGACGACTTTGCCGACAGGCTTCGGGGCCACCGGCAGTAGATAAATTAGGCAGTGGGCAGATTAGTTGAGTTGCCGGGTGTACTTGCTGTATGGTGATGCCTGTACCGCGTAAAATTCTATAAACTTGTTGAACCTTTTACAGGAGGTAGAGGGCGGAAAAACATCATTGGACCCAACATTCATGTCGATGCGACGAAAGATGGCTCAGATGCACCTGGCTGACGATGATGTCTTTGGGCAGCGATACCCAAGATGTGGGCAGGGGGACGTGCAATCTGAAGTGTCATTTTGTGCCGTCAGGCAACTTGCATTTGGTGGGAGATCCTGACAAGTCTTCCGAGCACCTGAAGGCAGGCCAAGGACACGGCTTTCGGTGTTTACTTGTACTTGGAGGTATGTCCCCTAATATGGCTTATAACTACAGTTACGCTACTTATGACCCTATACTTATAACTAAACCATGAACCTCCAAGTAGCCCAGAAAGTTGCATGTTCAGAATTCCTTCTTCTGATTTGCAAGTCCCCTGAGTGGGTAGGCTTTGTGGCTAGCCGCTCAGTTTTCGCACAGCCCTTCATCTAAGACACAGATTTCATCAGATATCCCATGAAGCTTTCCTTTTATTCAACATAAATTCCTTAATTATCATGTATGTACTCTTCAGTTTTATATTGGTTTAACGTATATTCCTTGATTATAGCATAATATGCAGTTTTTGTCGGGTGTTGAGTCTGCGGGCTGAGTTCGGTGGATGATAGCCGCAAGATCGCAGCACCCGAAGATGAAACCTTCAGCGCGCAAAAACCTGAAGCCCATACTGCAAAACAAAGGCCGGGCAAGGAAGACGCAACCTGCCCCCATAGTCCGTACAAGCTGTACTATGCCCAAATCTCGCCTTAATTATAACCCACCGGACCACCCCTCAAGAAGTAAACACAATGTTTGCGTTCGATCGCCCCCGAAACTTGCAGGACCTAAGCCCCTGACCGGTATCGGCTGTCAGCGCAGGCTTTGAACAGCCTGAAGAAGAACTTTGGCAAGCAGGAGACATTATTGATTTGAGGATTTCGGGAAACCTTACAAGAAATCAAAAGAGACGGGCCTAAGCGTAGCATTCTGGTTTGCAGTGCTGGGAAACTTTTAGGGAAGCCATAAGTTGCAAGCCCTAGTTGCAAATCACCTACCTTTTTTGTGGACTTATGTTATCGAAGTCATAATAGAGAACGCCCAGTAAGCAGGCTCCTCAGGGTCTGTGCATCGTCCCGGAAGTGAACCCACGAGCGGGCGTGGCCCGGAAGGAGCTGCGCATCGTCTGCGGCGATTTTAACTCCGAGTGCGAGCGACTTCCTCGGGCTGTTTTCTGGTTGGGGCTTCGTGCTCCGGGGATGGTTTAATTAGGGCTTAGGGTTTAGGGTGTTTAGGGTTTAGGGGTTAGGGTTTAGGCCACGGGGTTTCTGTTCCTGGCATGAGCGTAGATCAACTGTAAAAAGGGATGTTTGGGGTTTAGGGCTTAGGGTTTAAGGTTGGGGTCGTTTGGCATGTGCTTAGTGGCTTGGTGACTGGGCCGTGGTCTGTTTGGGGTTTAGGATTTGGGGTCGCTTCCGGAAATCTGCACAGACCGAGGGGTCCTACAAAGCCGGGCTGATGTCGTTGTCCCTCCTAAGTAACCATACGCCATGCTACGGAACTTTACCATAAGCCTTATCATTGCTTATCATAACCTCAAGGAACCCTTCCTTCATCAGACCCTGCGTAACAGTATCATTCTTGGCCCAAAACATCAACGCCGAATCAACTTCCTTTTCTATCTGGGCTTCTGCACTCTCCGGAGCTGCAGACCACACCCGATCCAAAATCCCAAAGCCATGAACCGCACACCCAAAGTCCTAAAGCCTAAAATACCAAAGCCATGAGCCCAAAACCATGAAGCCTGGACACTAAACTCTACAAGCCCTATATACTCCCCTCAACCCAAAGTCCTAAACGCCAAAAGCCCCATGTCCCAAAGCCCCTAAACTTTTAAACGAACCACCTCGGAAGCTGCGAAGGCCCACAGCAGAAGTCGGTAAGTGGTTCGCGGAGGAAGGTTTCCAGGAGGCTCGCATGATGAAACGGTCGCCATGGTACCCTAAACCCTAAACCCTACACCGTACTCCTTAATCTTCAAGTTGTCGGTGGGAGTCAATGTTTATTGGTGTGAGAATGAAACTCCAGGGGGTTCGTCGGAATGCAGATCTTCTACTTTGGGTTGCAAGGATGCACGATTACATGCTAAGGCCTGTTAAATCTGACTATATTAAATTGCTAGCGGTCTGGGGTCGGAAAACGGCGCCTGCGTTTTGCTATTTTTACGAACAGATATCGGTGGCTCCCAAGCCAATAGTACCCAAAACCCGAAGAAACCAAGCAGAACAAAGACACCAAAACCAAAAAAACACAAAAATCCCGATGAAATCCAAAGCCAAAGGAACCACCACCTAAAAACACCACAAAGAACCCAAACAAATCAAATAAACCAAAACCAGAAGAACCAAAATCCCAGACGAAATCCCAGACCAAAGAAGCCAAAACCAAAATCCCAGACAAATTCCCAAGCCAAAGAAACCAAAACCAAATCAATTGTTTCTTTGGTTTGGATTTCGTCTGGAGTTTTTGTTTTTGTTTTTTCAGGTTTTGGTTTATGTGTGTTTGGTGGTTTTGTTTGGTTTTTTATGTCTTTGGTTTGGGAATTCGTCTGGGAGATTGGTTCTTTTGGTTTTGTTTTTTTGTGGTTTCTTTGGTTTCGAATTTCGTTGGAGTTTTGGTCTTTGGTTTGTTTGTTTTTTTGGTTTCTTTGGTGTTTTTGTTTGTTCTTCCTGTGGACGTCGTGACTTGACTTTGGACTTTGCTCCTAAAACCTAAACCATAAACCGCGGTTTTGAGTAAACCCTATCTCAGGCACTGTTCTCAGCAGCGGCCCGGAGTACGGCCGTCAACGCGCAGTTAGACTACGGCGCACCAGAAAACATGCACTCGACTGCGACTCGTGTGATTGCTTTTTGTGTGATTGTTTGTTTGGCCTGGGCTTGCATCTCCTCAGGAATTTTGCTTTTTGGTTTTGATTTCTTTTGTTGGCTTTGGATGTTTTCCTCCTGGGTTTTGGGCTTTCGGCTGTCTCGTGGAGCGGGGCGGTCGGCGACCGCTAATACTAGCACTAGTCACTAGTCACCCTTTGTCGCCATTGGTTTCATTACTTTGCAAACAAGAGAAACGAATGCACGGAATTCATTGAAACAAAAGCACAGGAGCGAACGAAACTAGGAACAGCAGTCTTAGGATGGTAAAAGAGGGCAGTGAGCTTGTTTGTGTAATTTCGATTGTTTCCACACAATCAAACGAAGTGCGAGCATGATTTGATCAAGCAGACGAAGCAGCTACCTGCCCTGTACTATTTAATGCTTTTATTGTGGTGTGAAGATATGAACGGCATCATGACCGAAACCCAGCAGGTACAAATGTATCCTGACTAAACAACAACCAGTGAAAGCATTATTTCTATGTTTTGTTTAACTGCCATATTTTGGGCCCTTTGGTGGCACAAGGCGACGATTGACGAATTAACTACAATGGTTCGAGCCAAAGAATGAACGCAAGCATGATTTGGATAAATTGATTTGGCTCCGTTTGACCTGCGTTTCTATCACCCAGCTAAAAGTTGCAGTCGTAAAGACTCAGGAATTCAGTATGCACTTTAGGGGCTACTCATGGGAAACATCGGAACGTTAGTATCGTTAGGTGTATATTCACCATGAACATGATTGTATAGAACCAGAAGGACATTGCAGACCTTCCTAGGATCTGCTTCACATTTCAAACAATGCCTAGCTTGTTTGAGGATTCAGAAACCCATCCTTCAGGGTTTCAAGGAATGGCATATAGCTTAGAGTGTTGTTGAGATGAAGCCTTTTTACTTTCAGATAAAATCCTAATTCTTTCCATAATCTCAGAATTTGGAGGNNGATCCACTTCTTTCATGACTTTACGACAGTCAAGCACAGGAAAGCTTTTATTACTTTATCTCTTTCAATCACCGCAAATTTTACATTGGATTGTTAGTCTGTGTGTGCATCAATAGCAGCTATGAGTTTAATGAAGTGCCACTCGCTTTACAACTAAGCCAGACGCATGTCCAAGAGCACAACCTATAGACTGACTGCGTAGAACTAAGTAGAATGGAAAGGCGAACCTTAACAAGTGAAAAGCGTGCGCTTTGCTGACCGTTTCCTCACAAATTTAGGCTTCTTAGACCAGTAGTAGACCGTTAGACAAATGCTGTCTTTTCGGGAAAAAATAGCAAAACGCATGCGCCGTCTTCCGACCTCTATAACTCATACTAGCATACTACAAAGTACGCTAAGGAGGGCCCTATCACCTACTCAGCTAAGTTTTCAACCTGCGGCCCCAGCCCCTCAACCTCAAAGTTTGAACCCTAAACCCTAAATCCCCTAAACCCTATAAAAGCCCCTAAACTGTGGCCTAGATTGCTCAGAACCCGAAAAAAACCCTACATCCTGCAGCCCAGCCCTCCCAGAAGCACTTCCTACAAATTTCCCTGAAATTGCTACAGGTTCCTTCCTTTGTATGCTTCGAGGATCGAGAGACTTACAGGTTTAGGATTGTAGGGTTGAGGGTATAGGGTTTAGGGTTTAGAATTTTAGGGTTTAGGGTTTTAGGGTTTAGGGTTGGGGGTGCACGGGCTCTGTAAGGGTTCATTCAGGTGCTGGTCAGAAGATCAGGGGATTTACTAGTTACCAGGCAGCCCAGAAGTAGAGTAGGGATTATCGGGTTATCCTACGAACAAACTATTTGCTAAGTCCCCCGGTCCTTGAAGTGCCGGAAAAAATCCTTTGAAAGCTTCGGTGTTCCTCCCCGTGTGTCCTAAACGTTCGTGTGGTGTTTACGGGTTGAGGGCGTTGAACTGGTCGTCCAAGTTGTCAGGGGTTTAGGGCTCCCAGGGGGGGGTTTTGTTGGTCCCCTAAACCCCAAAACCCCGAAACCTCTAAACCCTAAACCCCTATAAACCCCTACACCCCAAACCCTAAAAGCACCTAAAAGCCCCTAACAGCCCCTAAGCTCAAAGGTTTGAAGGCTCCTGGGTTTCCACTCGAAGCCCTCCGCCATGGATCGAAAGCCAAAGCCAAAGTTGAATCCAATGGGCTTTGGGGGCCTCTGGGTTTCGAATTCCCGGATCCTGAAGTAAGGGCTTAGGGTTTAGGGTTTATAGGGTTGAGGGTAAGAACTAGCCGAGGAACAGAAGAAGAGCCAAAGAGCCAGCAATCCAAACCTCTACCCTAACCCCTCAACCCCTAAATTCCTGAACCCCCCAACCTCTCAACACCTTAGCCACACATCCCAAAATCCCACACGAAACCGACCCTGCAAGGTTCCAACAGGCAGCTCTTGGGCAGAGCCAGGCGCAGACTGTGTTGTTTCAAACCCGGGCATCAGGCAGATACTGGAGAGATTTTTGTAGGCCATTCGGGTTAGGGTGCTGGGTTTACAACCGCAACAGATATACCCTAAACCCTTAGCCTTAAACCCTCTACATGGATCGCGTTTTTTCTTGCAGGAGCTTCGAGCCTGGATTGAATCCGGTAGCTTTTCCTGTTGTCTACATACCTTATAGCAACCTTTCTAGTGAACCTTATAGTAGTCTTAGTCTTATGGCAATCCTAATAGCACCTCTTGTAGCAATTTTCTGGTAAACTCTGATAGCAACGCCGATCCTGATCGTCATAAAGGCTGCTGCCTCACGTGCACCTCGACACGTCGAGCTTCTCTACTCCTCGATTTTTTTTAACCAAAAGGAAATTAAACAGTATCCACAATATAATTCGGTACATGGTTTATACCGAAGATAGAAGCCCTGTGCTGACTCGGGATGTTGTTTAGCTTCGCTTTTTGTTAAAGGCAAATCCTAACTACACATAAATTTGGGGCTGCACAAAGTCGACACCGAGCCTACGATATACCGTTGCGAACAACTAGTAACCTGCGGCCCCCCTCTCATGAAACTGTATTATCCTGCAGTAAAGCTCCGTGAAAACCGAGTAGAACTCATAGATGCCCTCGACAGAATTATGAAACCCTCCTCTGCTTATTTCAGGCCGCTACATGTTTAGAGGTTTGCGGCACCAGCACTGGCAGAGTTCCTTGAGCCGTTTTTTGTGTAGAGCACCACGCGGTGCGATTACGAAGCAGGCGCGTGAATTCAACACGGTCTCAGGGTGCAGGGTTCAGGGGCGGGTGGCCGTGACCACTATTCCAGTCATTGAGGTTTGCCTGCTACGGGCACCGCGCTGGGTCCGACAGTATACTGGCTTTTCTGTTGGGACCTTTAATTAACATCTGAATTTGTCGGAAAAGACCCTTGAACCCTCATGGAAGTTCTGCTTTGTTCCAGGTCGCAGTCTGCGCCTGGACCACATCTTCTGCAGCAGGAGGATTCAGGCGGGCCTTTTTTTTGGCCAGCCCTGAACGCCTTGTCTCAAAGCCCTGATCCCCTTGGACACCCGAACCCATGCACTTAGAATCCTAAGGCCCGATAAGGCCGCTTGAAAAAGACCCCTGGGGACCTCGTGCTCTTGGAACTCTTGGGTTTAGGGTTTAGGGTTTAGAAGTTGAACCCATCACTTCGCGACGAAAGAAGTCCTATTCAACACCAGTCATTAGAGCCTTCGGATCTACATCTGGGTCTAGGGTTTCGGGCTTAGGAGTCTAGGGTTTATAGGGTTCAGGGGTTCAGGGTTTAAAGTTTACACTTCAGGGTTTATGGAAGGCTGTGATGCAGGGATCTGGCCAGTCCCCAAGCCCAGTTGCAAAGAGGGTTTAGGGTTTAGGGATTTGGGAGAGGATCTGGCCCTAATCCCAATTAAACCCTAAACCCTAAACCCCAGCCAGCAAGCCCGGTTTCACCCAAAAAGGGTTGGGGCCAAGCTAGGGTACCGCATGGGTTTAGGACCCCGTTGCTGAGCCTACCTGCATGTTGGGTTGGATACCCTACAAGCACCTCGAACATATAGCTGCAAGTTTCCGTGGTGGCAGCACGAGCCTCCCGGTGGCACGGCCCAGCCGGATTGTAGGGTATGAAAACGCTACGCACGACAAGCCCTGTCAGCCCCTAACCCTAATCCATTAAACCAGCAACTTTAGATAACCCTAAGCCCTAAACCTCCGGACTGCACTGTTGTGGTGCCCTCTGTTCTGTACTCAACCCTGCAATGCGGGCTCGTCCTTGTTGTATGGGAAAAAACCTCCAGCCTTCCGTTCCAATCCTTAGACCTGAACAAATCTCTTTGAAGCTCTTATGCCTGCTTTGACTGAACCCTAGATCCCAAGCCCTAAACTCGTAACCCCCACGGACATCCTTCTACAGTACCTAAGGATCATATATATATATATGTATATACACACATATATGCACATATATATATATCTAGAGAGAGAGAGAGAGAGAGAGAGAGAGAGAAAGAGACATATATATATATATTTGTGTGTATATATTATCCCCAATTAAGGTGCTTATATCCTTATATACTAAGTCCCTTGATCCTCCAAGTCCCTTTCCCGCAAATCCTGGGAATGGAGGCCTTCGCATGCACTGGAGACCTGTCAGAGGAGGAGGCGCGTCTTCGTTCTCCGAGCCAATCGACAAGGGCTTAACTTTGGTTGGTGAAGGTCTGGGTTTTAGGGTCGAGGGTTAGGATACACGTTTTCATGTACGGTTTAACTTTAAGCTTGGGGCATTGGCAAAAATCCTCAAACCCTAGAGCCAGCTTGTCTTCGCTTTTCGGAGCCTGATGCCCGGTAACATGTCTCCATCTTCTGGCGAAGTGTGACTTGGATGCCGTTCTATTTGTCGGTTCAGTGTTCCGAAGGTCCGTGTCCCTCCAAAACCCCAAACGAGTGTTTAGTGGCTTGAGTTTTCTTTTAATGCACTGTATTGGTGCAGCCTGTGGTTAAAAACTGGATCGTACTTTGGGTGAGAGCTGCGCGTGCCAGTTTCACTTCGTCGTACATAAGTCTTAAACTTCTGGCGGCTTTAGGTTTAGGGTGTAGGGCTAAGGGTTTAGGGTTTGGGATTTAGGGCTTAGGGTTTAGGGTTATAAGAGTTGGGGCGGTCATGCTCAAACCTGGGGCGTCCCGACCTATGATGAAATTCCTTTTGTTATATACTTTATCGTCTTTGTCCAGTGTTTGAAGCTGGAATTTGTGAAGATTTCTGACGTGGTCACATTTCATCTCAGCTCTTTCGCACTTACCTAGTTGCTTGAAGTTTCCTCCTTGTCCATTGTGTGCGGTGACCAAAGACTGCGGAGGTTTAAACGCCAGGGCGGGATCCCGAGCTACTGTAGCAACCTGATCAAGAAACACTGGTCCAATAGCTTCAAAATATTCCGCTCCATAATCTGAGAATCTGAGGAGCCCCCTAAACCCTAAAACCCTAAAACCCTAACCCCTAAGCCCCCTAATAAAGACCCAAAGTTTCTACATCAGGTTCTGATGTAGCGATGTGACTGAGGGAATCTACCGCCGTCTCTTCAGAGCCTGCCCTGCCCTGCGCGGGAGCCACAAAAAGCTAAGTCCTTACACTGAAGCCCGCACTTTCCCAAACCCTTGGCTAGTCCGAGTTGTAAGAGTGTAAACCCTGAACCCTAAGTCCTAAACTCCTAAACCCTAAACTGCAAACCCTAGACCCTGAACCTTAAAACTCTTCGGCTTCATCATGAGATTTGGGCCTCTGAGGGGTCAAGGCCTTGAGGATGCTCTTGGTTCTGAGAGCTTGTGGTGGAACTCTTGAAGTCAAGGTTTCTGGTGGGTGAACAGAGAAAGTAAACACTGACTTTATAGGCGGTTGCTATGTAGTGTCCAGTTTGGAATTCAGAAAGTAGATTTTTGTTGCAGAAAGGAACGCCGTGGGGCGCATGTTTTTTCACACACAAGGCTTTGCGATGTCTTGTGGATTGTCGCTTAAGTCTACGCTTTGGTATGATTTAAGGCTTCTTTCGTACCACAAACGGTGTAACACGTACATCTAGCTAAATTAGAGGCTTTAAATCAGAAAGGTGACCCCCCCCGTTTTGAAAGTGAATCAGGCTTGGCAATAAAAAACTGCTGCCTTTCACCGTGATCGTATATTCACAGTGTTTCGCTTTCCGAATGCAACATGGTCTCATATCGCATTGGCAAGTTTGCAACCCAGCATTGACATCATGCATATGATTAAGGCTCACGTGCCGAACGTCATGCAACAAAACTAGAATTTCGAAGCACGGCTGTACCACATGCGAAGCAACAGTCCCGTATATGCTGTCTGTCAAGATTTTCCATCCATCAGCATACATGGTATAAGCGGCAGGTCCGGTCCAACATCGATGGCAAAGAATCGTAACTGTTTAAAGGCACTAAAAAAGCTTCCACAAGGTATCTATACCAGATATACTGGCAGGAAGCCACAAAAGGGAACGAGTCTGGTGATGCTGTCCTGAAGTTTTATGTGCATATGCTACACACTATCTACATGGTGGCAGTGGGAAATATGGAAACAGAGTTGGGGAATGCATGTATGATTTACAAAGTGTTCATACTGCGGTATACATGCATCCATGTGTGCTGTATAGGGGGCGGGACTTCTACAGCATGTTGGCAAGTAGTGAGCTCGCACTCCGTCTATCTTATAAGAGGTTTCTGTTGTGGTTGATGTTGTCCCAATCATATATTCACATAATGAAACAATGACAGCACATTACTCAAGGTAACATACCTTGAAAATCACAGGTTTAAGATGGAAAATCCGCATGTGAACTCAAAAGAGTTTGAAGGTTAGTTGTAGACCACGGTCCCCTCTCGGAGTTTCACTTCTCAGTCCGTATACGTCGACTGCATGTAGATACAGACTTTTGTTCGCGTTGTGTTAGAAGCCCTAAGAATCAGCATAGTTAAAGCTGTGCATTCTAAAGATCCCATTGAGGGCATATATGGGGTTTCCAAGCACATGCTGCGGCATAATAAGGCCATCTAACAAAGATTATCCTGAATGTCTTTACGAAGGAACTATTCAAGCTGGAGGGAAACCCCATCGAAGACACACGGACGTGCAGAGCTGGATGTATTTGTCGCACTTTTGCAAAGTCCTTGCAGGTGGCCTCCGGCCTGCCCTGCGCCTCCCAGCCCTCGGACGGATATTTTCTGTTAGGTATAGGGTTTTGGGTTTAGAAGGGTGAAGGGGTTTAGGATGGTGTCGGCTTTGGTGGTGCTAGCAGGGTTTCGCAAAAAGAATCTACCGGGGACCGAAAGGAGTGGTCTCCTTCTGGACATTTTTGCATGGGGATCCATATATTTGGGCTCTGAACTACGGTTCTTTGCTTCTGTGAAGCCACAGCTGGCATTAACCATCAACGCGGCTTGTGCAATGACTCGACAGTTCGGATATTTGCCTACAGGATGCTGTCCATCGGTCGGGCCTCTGACGATTTTGGGGTTTGAGGGTCAGGGTCTGGGGCTCGAGTTGCGTGCTTGGGATTAGGAGTCTAGGATTCAGATCCTTCCTCCGGTTTAGGCTTCTGGGGTGTTTTCATGCCCCTTCATATATAGGAGCAGCAGTATGCGAAGAAGGAATGCCGAAGGCCACAGCAGCAGCAGCAGTAGTCGGAGTCGGAGTGCCGACTGAAGAGCCGCAACTCGGAGGAGGAAGTCGCGGCTTAAACCCAAGCGATACCAACGCTGGTTTACGGAGTTACGGCTCAGTGTTTACGAGTCTCGCTGTACATGTGCAATCATGGGCGCTTTGGTTTTGAGCGAGGTTGGTAGGCTTTGGTTTCAGGACTTAGAGGAGCTTCACAAAGTCACAAAGTTTGGCAAGTTTCAATGGCGGTTCAAGCTCTAGGGCTTGAGGGTGTTCGGGATTTTTAGGATATGCGACTGCATGCAGCGGAATGATCACTAGAACTCATATTTCGGGAGGACCACAGCCCAGTGGGTGCTTTGCTGGGCGCCACGGTGAAGACCAAATGCCCCTGGTGAAGGCCTGGGCACTTTCAGGGCGTTTGCGGTTTGTGGATTTGTTGTTTCTGGCAGCCAGACAAGTCTGCCAAGTCTCATGGAACTTAACCGGGAAGTCAATCAGACGGCGGTGACAGCTTGCAATGGACAAGCGTTTTCGATGCATTCTGTTGACACGAGTCTAGTCCAACCTTGTCACCTTTGAAACTCCCATGCCCTAAGCCGTTCTCGAAGTTCCAGAACTAAGCGAAGTGGCTAGAGAGGTGTCAAGCTTGGCCGCCGCGCACCTCTTCAAATTCTTTCAGCTGCTACTGCTGCTGCCACTGCGACTGCAACAACCCAAAGCATCTAAACCCTAAACCCGAAACTCAAGACTATATGCCTCGCCTGGATTGTCGAGTGTGAGCGCCGTAACCCGAAACCCTAAATCCAACGCCCAGCAATTAGACTTCAACGCTTGGGAATAGCTGCAGGTCGCAGCATCGCTGAGCTGCGATTCGGACCCCAGGTATGGTGCTGTTTCTTCACGACCCAGGGCTTCGGGAACAGGTTATGAACATGTATGAACCGTAGTACTACTACTACTACTACT